>JAQOWZ010000013.1:14178535-14437919 GCA_035578165.1 Stenolophus ochropezus | reverse complement strand
TCGACAATTAATATAAATTTTGACGTTTCCAATGTCAAAAGCCAATGTTGCCAAATGTGTGATGAAGTAACTAAATTAAAACCAAATATTCCTAAACTTAATTCACTGAAGACGGTGGCAGTTGTATTAGGGTTGACAATCTTAATTTATAAATTTAAAAATTAACTACTATTTTTTAATACAAACAGTGTTGCCAAATTATAAAGTAACTAAATAAAAATCAAATATTCCTTAATAAAATAAATTGAATACTTTACTGTGTTTGTTATCAAAAGAAAGGAAACCATAAGGGCCAGTTTTAAAATGACAAAAAAAATGTGTCATGTCGATCTGCATTTGTTTTCCGTAAAAAGTTGTTAGAAGTAGGTCGTCCTTGGGTTTTAAGGAAACGACACAATACGGACTGGTGTGCACGAATGACAAAAATGTTCCATGTAGATTAGAATTTGTTTTTTGCATAATGTTGTCAGAAAAATGTAATGTTTGGATATTTTCGAATTACATAAGTCAATATTGCCAAATATTTAATAAAGTAACTAAACAAAGAACAAATATTCCCAAATGAACGTTACTAATAACAGTGAATGTTATATTAGGCTAGGTCACGATGAGGGCTAGCGTGCAAAATGAACAAAAATGTTCTATATCGAACGGCTTTTGTTTTTCGGAAAAAGTTGTGAGAAGTATGTGTTGTTTGGTATCAAATGAAAAGGCTCGATAAGGGCTGGCGTGTAGAATTAACAAAAAAGGTCAATGTTGATCGGCTTTTGTTTTTTGCAAAAAAATCTTAAAGTTATGTCGAGTTTGGTCTCAAATGAAAGGTCTCGTTGAGGGCTAGCGTGCAGAATTAACAAAAATATTCTATGTCGAACGGCTTTTGTTTTATGCAAAAAGTTTTTAGAAGTATGTCGTGTTTGGTATCAAATGAAAGGTTTCAATGAAGGCTAGTGTGCAGAATTAACGAAAATGGTGAATGTCGATCGGCTTTTGTTTTTTGCAAAATGTTGTCACAAGTATATAATGTTTGGTATCAAATGAAAAGTCTCGGTGTGGGCTAGAGTGTAGATATGATAAAAATGTTTCATGTCGATCGACTTTTGTTTTATGCAGAAAGTTGTAAGAAGTATGTCGTGTTTGGTATCAAATGAAAGGTCTCGGTGAGGGCTGGGGTACACAAATGACAAAAATGTTTCATGTCGACCGGCTTTTATTTCTTGCAAAAATTTCTCAAAAGTATGTCGAGTTTGGTCTCAAATGAAAGGTCTCGTTGAGGGCTAGCGTGCAGAATTGACAAAAATGTTCCATTCCGATCCGCTTTTGTTTTCTGCAAAAAGTTCTCAAAGGTATATCGAGTTTGGCCTCAAATGAAACGTCTTGTTGAGGGCTAGCGTGCAGAATTGACAAAAATGTTCCATGTCGATCGGCTTTTGTTTTATGCAAAAAGTTGTCAGAAGTGTGTGGTGTTTGGAATCAAATGAAAGGTTTCAATGAAGGCTGGTGTGCAGAATTAACGAAAATGGTCAATGTCGATCGGCTTTTGTTTTTTCACAAAAGTTTGCCACAAGTATATAGTGTTTGGTATCAAATGAAAAGTCTCGGTGTGGGCTAGCGTGAAAATATGATAAAAATGTTTCATATCGATCGACTTTTGTTTTATGCAGAAAGTTTTCAGAAGTATGTCATGTATGGTATCAAATGAAAGGTCTCGGTGAGGGCTGGGGTACATAAATGACAAAAATGTTTCATGTCGACCGGCTTTTGTTTTTTGCAAATAATTGTTCGTGTTTGCAATCTAATGAAAATTCTCGGTGAGGCCTGACGTGGATATATGAAATAATTGTTTCATGTCGATCGGCATTTGTTTTTTGCACTGACAGCGCACTAAAAGGCATGTGTCGGTGATGTTTATTTATTTTCATCACGACGATCGCTAAACCTTGTCACAAACCTAACTGCCTATACCATGAAAGCGATTGTTGTATTATTTTTTTTAGGTTACAGGGAATAAAGTGTAGTTGTGCCTTTTGGGGATCTCATATTTTTACTGTGAGTGGTTCGTGTGTAAAAAAATAAAAACTGTGCAAAACTAATAACTTGAAACAAAGGATCCTAGTACCCATGTCTAAAATTTAAGAAGAGTCAAGCTGTCATCTGTCACTTTTGACAATCTGTCTATGAACTTTAAACGATTGTAACTTCTTATAGAACATTGATATTAAAGAAGTAAATACAGTATCATGATTAATAGTCTTGAGCAAAGGTGTTACAACTAATTTAAGTTTAAAACATAAATTATTTAATTAATATAAATTTTGACGTTTCCAATGTCAAAAGTCAATGATGCCAAACGTGTGATGTAGTAACTAAATTAAAACCAACTATTCCTAAACGAACTTCACTGAAGACGGTGGCAGTTGTATTAGGATTTACAATATTAATTTATAAATTTAAATTTAAAAATTAACTACTATTTTTTAGTACAAACAGTGTTGCCAAATTTAATTTTTGATGTTTTAAATTACATGACATTCAATTTTGCCAAATTACTAACTAAAACCAAATATTCCTAATACCTATAACAATTTGTTTATTTTTACAAATAAACTCTCACTTTGCAAAATTGACTGAGCATTTTTTTTTAATTTATAGGAACTGTGAAATGCCTGTATATTTAAAATTTTGAACATTAACTACTGTTTGTTGTAATTAATTTTATTTTTGTAATCAAATATTGATTATTTACAGGCAATAACTTATTCTTTCTTATTAATATATTGATTGGTTTTGTGATGTAAATTAACGTGCTATAAAATATTTCATTTAAAAAAAATCCACATAGATTCAGTTAAGAATAATAAGAAGAACTACAACAGCATAACCGGAAGTTAAATTTCACTTTCAACCACTCTTTCAAAGCATCAAGGCCGTGATTGATTGTTTTATCACTTTCTGTGAAAAGCATAGTTTCACATTGTGCCCTGTGCCAATATTTTAGTGTAATAACATTATATACATCTATAGTGTATGCAGTATTGACATTTTGTAATTCAAGAGAAGCTGATATCTGACAGGTAAGAGCAATATTTTATTTTAGGCTAAAATCACTTGAGGTCAGTGTTTCTCAAAAATTATGTTCCGGCAAATTAGTATATTTTTTAATTATAATGTCATTGTCCCAATATCTTCTATGATTATATGTAGATGTGCCGCGCGACAAACTAAAGGTAGTAATCACTGTAATCAATTTTGATAATGAGTATTAACGAAATAATCTTCAATTTTTCATTTGTAATATCTAAACCAACTAGCCATCATTATATAAATATTAAATTCTTAAATTTTACATTATATTTGGTTTGGTTGGGCAAACCCAAAAATTTGAGACATGTACAAAAGTCACTCACCGTGTATTATCTAACCTACACTGTTACCCTACATTATTATTCATTTTTGTGACATAATTTTTGAAACAGTAAAATCAGATTAATTTTAATTATCTTATACAGTTATAATAATAATACATATAATACATTTAATAATTTCTTAAATTTTTTGAACTGCACACAATATAATTTCATTAAAAATGCGGACGGTAGAATTTTAGATTTAATTATAAGTAATTACCATTGTCAAGTTACTCGCGCAATAGATCCCATTTTGAACGAGGACAACTACCATCGTTCTTTAACAATAGAGTTACTTTCCAAATCACACTCCAAATTTCAAGCTGTTAATGATACAGGGTTGAATTTTAAAAAAGCTAATTTTCCATCCCTCTATAGTGATCTATCTAAACTTAAATGGGATCATCTTGAAAATTTGAATGATGTCAATTCAGCAGTTAATGTTTTTTATACTGCAATAAATAATACTCTACACGATAATGTTCCTCCCAAAAGACGATGTACTAAATCATATCCTCCATGACTTACTGGATCTATTATACATAAAATTAAAGAGAAGCACAAACTCTGGATACAATTAAAAAATTCTGGTCGCCAAGATCAAAATGTTAAAAATAAATTTAATTTACTAAGATCACAAATTAAATTAGAAGTTAAACAAGCACACAAAAATTATTGTAAAACTATGCAGAACAACATTGCTGAAGATCTAACGAGATTTTGGTCCTTTGTGAACAATAAACGCAATTCTACTACAAGTATACCGACAGTGCTAACCTATAACAGTACTACACTTGATGACCCACAATCAATTGTTAATTCTTTCGCAGATTATTTTTCTAGTTCTTTTAATGATGATTCTGGAATATCCTTACCACCAGTTACAAATGCTTCTTCCCTCACTCTTTCCGTCATTTCTGTCGATGAAGATGATATTATGAGAGCCATTAAATAACTCAAGCCTAATTCTACTATGGGTCCTGATCAGATACCTTCATTCATTATTAAAGATTGCGCAACTGTTTTCATTAAACCCTTGGTAATTATATTTAATTTAATTTTATCTAAAAGTACCTTCCCTGATGCATGGAAAATTTCAAGAGTAAATCCAATATATAAAAAAGGTGACAAAAATAATATAACTAATTATCGACCGGTAGCAATTATTGCAAATTTCAGCAAAATATTCGAAATGGTTCTTCATGACAAAATGTACAAACATGTATCAAATATCATATCGCCCAACCAACATGGCTTCATTAAAGGTAAATCAACTACTACGAACTTAATATGTAAGACTCAATATATTAGTGAAGCAATCGAAGAGCACAGTCAAGTTGATGTTATCTATACAGATTTTTCCAAGGCATTCGATAAACTAGATCATTCAATTTTAATTTTAAAGCTTCAATCTTTCGGATTTTCTTCTTCTCTTATAACACTTATTTCATCATATCTTTCTAACAGATTTCAATATGTGAGTACTCATGGCTTCAAATCGACTGTTTTTTTACAAAGCTCTGGTGTTTCACAAGGGTCGGTTCTGGGACCTGTATTATTTAACAATTTCGTCAACGATATCACAGCTGATATTAATGTAGAATACCTCATGTACGCCGATGACTTGAAATTACTCTGCAGAATCTCAAGTGTTGAAGATTGTAAGAATCTTCAAAATAATCAAAATTCTATAAAAGATTGGTGTATTTCCAATAAACTTTTTCTGAATGTTAGCAAATGTAATGTTATGTCATATACACGAAAGTTGTCTCAAATTACTTTTGATTATTTACTTGAAGGCTATATTTTAAGTAGACCAAATTTGATCTCTGATTTACGGGTACTTTTCGATCCGAAACTTTCATTTGTTAAACATATTGAAGCTAAGGTTTCTACATCTTTTAGATGTTTGGGTTTTATTATAAGAAATGCACAAATGTTCAACAACATGGAGATTTTAAAACTACTCTTTATCTCGCTCGTTAGACCAAACTTAGAATACTGCTCAGTTATTTGGAACCCAAATACAAACTTAATGACAGAACTTATTGAAGGTGTACAAAGAAAATTTATTAAGGCGGCCACTTTTATTGTGGAAGGGACTTATCCCAGTAGAGGTACTCCTCAATGTATATTATTAGAATATCTCGACCTTCAATTTTTACACCAAAGAAGAAGTATGCACGCAGCTATTCTATTATTGAAAGTTATGAACAACACAATTGACTGCATATTTATTCATGATAGAATTTATTTTCCAAAACCCAGATTGTCTTCTAGATTTACTAATACCTTCTACTTGCCTACTATAAGATCAAACACATTGGCCAAGTCCCCTGTATATCATATGATCAAGTCTTACCATCACATTCAAACCCACATCGACATTTTCAACTGCAATATTAGTGAGATGAAACTATGTGTACATTATTTTTAATATGTATTCTTTCCTACATTCTAATTGGGCTGTAGCCTGTGGTGTAGTGTATTAAATAATAATAATAATAATAATAATAAGGTGTTCTGCAAGTTCGATAATCATGATTATAATCTATTACTTATAACATTGGTACAAAATTCTGCACAGTAATAAATACATATTTCTCTGTACCAGTATCAGTTCATGATATCATATTGTTTTAGGCTAAAAATATGAAATTTATTTATATTTTTTGCAAACTAAAATTTAAAAAATAAATAAAATTACAATATTTTATTTCAGATACTGCAAGTGTCTTGTATTATTGAATTTTAATAAATCCAACATCATTACAATAGATCCTGGGTATTCATTAAGGTCTGATATAATTGAAATTAAACATATACTTATATCGTATTCCGAAGAGGTAAGTCTTATATAAATTCATTTTATAAACTAAATACAATGCCATCGAAAGATAGAATTAGAAGAAAAAAAATAAGCTGTACAAACAAAACAACAGAATAAATAGCGATAAGGTAAATAAAAAAAGTACAGAATTTAGTATATTAGAATCAAATAAATATTTAGATCACAATAAAAAAAATTTAGCGGCATCAAATTTAAAAGAGATTTCTAGATTAAGTAAGTAGGTTGAAATAAAGATAAAACTTGATGTTAATCAAGGGAAAGTAAATAATTTAAATTCAGAAAATACAAAATTTGAAAATAAATTAATTCAATGTAATCTAACAAGTCACGATTTAGATACAGTAATAAATTCCCAGGGTTTTTCAGAAGACATTCATATTGATACATTTTTTTCGATAGTTCGATCTGTATCACAATTTAGACCTCAGAGTACTGCTTATATACAAGCACCAGAGCGCATTGTTCCTATATCACAAGGTACAAAGCATATTCAAATATTATTTTCACGTGGTTGTAGTATCGGTGAAATTGGTCAATGGATAGGTTCATATTATGATGGCTCGGTAATTAATATTTATGATAGCTTAAATTCGCAAAATTTAAATGAGGACGCAACAATATATTTAGAAAAATTGTTTCCGTTTAGACCATCCGTTAAGTTTGTTCGTGTACAACAACAAACAAATAACTATGATTGTGGTTTGTTTGCTATCGCTTTTTGTACAAGCATTTTAGTAAATAGAAACCCCGAAAATGAAATATATGATATCAATAAATTAAGATCACATCTTCTTCAGATGTTTAGATCCCGTCAAATAGTAATGTTTCCCATTACTCGCCAGCAACATTTACACGAAAATTATTTAAAACGTAAAGCAAATGAAACAGAAGAAATTAAAACTCAACGCATAAATAAAGAAAAAGAAATTAATAAAACACAAATAAACAATGAATCATTAGACAAAAAAATCAAGAGACTAGAAAAACAGAAAGAATATAATACAAATCTTATAGAAAACGAAACACTTGAAATGAGATTAGAAAGATTAGATAAACTTAAATGTAACTTTATAAATTACACAAATAATGAAAGTGAAGAGCAAAAGTTAGACCGTTTAGTACGTCATGGAAATAACAATTCAAATTTAATTAACAAGGAGTCATTATTAGAAAAACAGGCAAAATTAAAGAAAAATTCTGAAAATAAAATTATTGCAAGAAAACTTAATAAAGATAGTAGTACACGAGGTAATACATATATGTTAGCAAGTAAAGGTTTAGAAATAGATGTTGAACCGCATAGTTTAGGGGCAATGACAATTATTTGCAAATATTGTTCGTCCAAAAATTTTTCATTCGAAAAACCTCAAGATGGCATATTTACACACTGTTGCCGGAAGGGTAAACTAAATCCAGATATAATAAAGGACTTTCCAGAATTTATAAAAAAATTAATGTTAGATAGAGACACAAATAGCAAAAATTTTAAAGATAATGTCAGAAAATATAATAGTGCCTTGGCTTTTGCTTCTATAGGGGCAAACTTATCGCCACCACCTGGGTATGGACCATATTGTTTTCGCATTCATGGTCAAATTTATCATGAATCAGCTACATGTTTGTATCCAACTAATAGAAAAATAGAAAAATATGCTCAGTTATATATTATTGATACAAATGAAGCATTAGAAAAACGAATGAACTTAGAATATAATAAAAAATGCAAACCGGATATTATGAAAGAATTAGATTGTGTTATTAGAAATATTAATCCGTATTCTAAAGCATACATGATGTTGAGGGAAGTAGAAGAAAGGAAAATAGCTAAAGCTAATCAACACAATCAAGCTGTCCCTGAAATTAATTTATGGATCGTTAGCGATAGATCAAAAGATATACGTAGATATAACTTGCCAACCAGTAACGAAGTAGCTGTAGTTTTTAGTTCCAACGACGGCGAACCCCCACTAAAATGAGATATTTGCGTACACCCTAGAACTGGTGGTCTTATCAGAATTAAACAATTTAGTGAAAATTGTGACCCCATGACCTATCCATTGTTATTTCCAAGAGCGGAACCAGGGTGGAACATCACTATGAAACAAGCTAACGGTATAAAAAAGCAAAGCATGTTACAATTTTATATGAATCGATTAGTAGTTAGAGATTATTTTAATCCTTGTTTGGAAGCAGGGAAATTGACTCAGCAATATATTGTAGATGCGTACGTAAAAATCGAAGCTGAAAGGTTAACTTTTATTAGGTTCAATCAGCCTACCTTAAGAGTAGAGCTCTATAGCGCTTTGATGGATCATATTAATAACATAGCAGTAAACGAAGGGTGTAAACCAGGTAGTATGGTCATTTTGCCATCCACATTTCAAGGTGGTAGTAGGTTCATGCAAAAGATGTACCAAAATGCTATGGCAATTGTTCGCGAGTTTGGTAAACCTGATTTATTTATCACGGTAACATGTAATCCTAAGTGGCCGGAAATTACTGAACAACTTCGCGAAGGTCAAAACGCATCAGATAGACCAGATATCATAGCTAGAGTGTTTTGTGGTAAAATAAAAAATATGATGAAAGAATTTTTAAAGGATGATATATTTGGAAAAATAGTAGCGTATATAAGTTACAAGTACAACTTCTCACGAGAACTGCTGACCATGCTGAGTCCCAGACGCTACTCAAATCCACATTTCCTCTATTTTTGCATACTCTATATTTTCATATTTTTTGTAACATTACTTAATTCTATTCAGTTACATTCTGTATTCTGTATAATAAACATTGTTATATTTCACTGCTAAATCTTTGTACTTTCGTTTAATAAAATCATTTTTTTGTTGTTAACTTACTCCCGTAACTTAACTGGCGCAGTCGGTAGGATATCCAGGCGTAATTATTCAAAAATAAAATTTACGTTTCGTTTCTACGATTTACTGGATATCGCAACGGAAGTGTCCGCGAACCTGCATCAAAGACTTTTACAAGTACGAGAGCACATCGTGCAGAAGTAGAAGTCGCCAACCAGCCCTGAAGAATACAGAGCTGCCACGACCAGGTTCATCGTTCCAGCACAGAGAAATCGTCGGAACAAATCAATGGACAAATTGATTTTGATCAAGTAAGTGCACATGTCATTTAGAAAATTGATTGATATCAATACCGATTCAGTAAGTGAAACAGAATCAGATTCTGACCAATCCTGTAACTCAACAAACCAAAATTATAATAATAATCAAAATAACTTATTATTTGACGATCTAGCAAATAGAATAGATAGTCTAAACTTAACAATCATGGCAACCCCCGTATTAAAAAGAGAATACCTCGACATGATTCCCGAATTTCACGGCGATACTAAATTACTCTCCAGATTCATTGAAATCAGCGAAAAATTAGTTAATAAATTTTATGTCACAGCTGACCCCGCTGATTTTCAAAACGAATGGCTTATGTCTAGCATATTAACAAAAAACAAAGGCGAAGCAGCGGTTAATATCGCCAGTTGCACAATCTCTGATTGGAACAGTCTAAAGACAGCGTTATTGAACACATATCAAGATAAACGCGATTGTTTTACACTAAATATCGAAATGACAGAATTGAGACAAACAAATGAAAATGCTTTTGAATTTTTCAATAAAGTTCAGGATCTACTTAATTTGCAAGTTTCTTACTTGACAAATAAGATAGAACAAGCCAGTGCTAAAGTATTAATTGCCTATTTTCAAAAATATGCAACAAGAATTCTCTTGCGTGATTTAAAGGATCCCCTAGGACATTTGTTAAGAACTAAAAATCCTGAAGATCTAAATTCTGCTCTCAATATGCTCACGAACGAATTTCAGTTAGAAAGCAAACAACGTCATCAAAATTTCAATTTAAAACAAAAACCAATACCGATCAACCAAAATACCTCAATTAATGTACCGACCATTACCAAATAACAGCTTTAATAAACCTCAATTTCAAAATCAAATGGTCAAACAAAATTCTTTTAAGCCAAATTCAAATAACAATTTTATTCCTAAACAACCGAAACCAACACCAATGAGCATAAGCAATAATCAGAATTTTAGACCTAAACCCGGACCATCTGGTTATAATAATTATAGACAACAACATAATTACTTTCAAAACCACACCCAACGTGCACCAGACTTCACTTTTAAAGAATTGCATAACACCGAAATACAAGACTTAGACCCAGTAGACCCCGACAATAGTAATGCTATCATTGAAGAAATCGACTCCAAATACGATAATTACAACCAGCAATATGACGATAATTATTTTTTAGAGAAGAATGCCTCGGAAACAGAATAGAATCACTAAATTTATCTCACAATCAAAGTGAATTGCCTTTTATTATTTATCCCGAACATAATCTAAAAGTATTAATTGACACAGGCAGCACTCGATCGTTTATCAAACCAGATATTGCTTATAAATATTTTCAAAACAAAATTCAAAACGACTTCTTCAAAATTACAACAGCACATGGCACTTCAACCGAAAAGTGTCATATTACCATGTTCAAAATTGTTTCAAAAACCTGATATATTTCTTAAATATTATTTATTTGATTTTCATAGTCAGTTCGACATTTTATTGTGCGTAGATAATTTAAAATTGTTAGATATTATTCTTGACCTTGGCCGAGATAAAATGATAACACCAACTCAGACTATTAAATTACATTATTTAAAAATTATGCCACGTCCCAACTATATAAACATTCCTGCAAAATCAGAAAAAAATATTAGCTTTCATATCAATAATATAGAAAACGGCGAAGTTTTTATACCGGAAACATTTGTTGATAATTTAATTATTCCAGAGGGCATAGCCAAAATTGAAAACCACATACTCTACTACCCAATTATTAATCCCGAGAACGTAGAATGCGTGACCGATACAACAAATAATATTACCGTTGAACCTCTTGAAAATTTTGAAATAAATAATGTAAATTTTCAAAACACAAATTTAGACAATGATCTTGATATCACAAAAATTAGAACAGATCATATGAACCGGGAAGAGAAAAACGAAATTTTAAAATTAATAACAGAATATTCCGACATCTTTCATACTGATAATAAATCTCTTACTTTTTCTAACGAAGTCAAACATCACATCCGAACAAAAGATGAAATTCCAGTTTACAGTAAAACTTATAGATATCCGGAAGTACATCGGAAAGAAGTAAAAAATCAAATTGACAAAATGTTAGAACAAAACATCATCAGACCGTCCCACTCTCCTTGGTCCTCTCCTGTATGGGTAGTGCCAAAGAAATTAGACGCGTCGGGAAAAAAGAAATGGCGTATAGTTATTGACTATCGTAAGCTCAACGAGAAGACGATAGATGATAAGTATCCCATTCCTAATATAAATTCACTTTTGGATAAACTCGGTAGATGTCAATATTTCACAACTTTGGTTTTAGCATCTGGATTCCATCAGATAGAGATGCATCAAAATGATATTCAAAAAACAGCGTTTAGTACCGAATCTGGGCACTATGAATTTCTTCGGATGCCATTTGGATTAAAAAATGCCCCCGCGACATTTTAACGAATAATGGACAACGTACTTCAAAATTTGACTAACGAAATTTGCCTAGTTTACTTGGATGATGTAATAATCTTTAGCACTAGCCTGCAGGAGCACATCCAAAGTTTACGCGCGGTATTTGACCGATTGAGAAAAGCTAATTTAAAAATTCAACTCGATAAATCAGAGTTCTTTCAACGCGAAGTTGCATATTTAGGCCATATAGTTACCCCACAAGGTGTAAAACCAAACCCGGAAAAAATTAAAGCAATCAAAAACTATCCCATACCAAAAACAGTAAAACAAATAAAAGCATTCCTCGGTTTATTAGGGTATTACAGAAAATTTATAAAAGATTTTGCGAATATTACAAAACCGTTCACGAAATGTCTGAAAAAAGGAGCAGTAATAAATATAAAAGATCAAAATTATATTAATTGTTTTAATAAATGTAAAAACCTATTAACGAACGAGCCGATACTGCAATATCCCGATTTTACGAAACCATTCAATTTAACAACCGATGCAAGCAACGTGGCTATTGGTGCTGTTTTATCGCAAGGACCGATAGGCTCTGACCTACCGATCGCTTATGCGAGTCGAATCCTCAACGATTCGGAACAAAATTATTCAACCATCGAAAAGGAACTCCTCGCTATAATTTGGGCCACAAAATATTTTCGCCCCTATCTATTCGGACGAAAATTTAAAATTATAACAGACCACAAACCATTCCAGTGGTTATCCTCACTCAAGGAACCAAATTCTAAATTAATACGATGGAGATTGAAATTGCAGGAATTCGACTTTGAAATTTTATATAAAAAGGGTTCATTAAACAAAAATGCTGATGCACTATCACGTATCGAATTGAACGTAAATTCTGTAGAACCGGAAGTTCAAAATTTCTTTGACTACATAAAAAATTTTAACGACAACTTTAACCCTGATAACGAATCAATGATTGCAGAACCAGACAATGACCGAAATTCTGACTTTGACAATACGATCCACTCCAATCAAGAAAATCCTATTTTTGGTATCACAATTAGCGACTCCCCTGTGAACGTTGGCAAAAACCAACTGTTTATATCTGAAGTCATTCATTCACCAGCCAAACCCAAATACAGTAAAATTCACACTGACAAAACAAGAATTCACGTACAAATCTCACAAGAAAATTTCGAAACAGACGTTATAAATTTTGTAAAAGAATTCATAATCCCAAAAGTCAAATATTCCTTGTTTTTTGAACAACCAATGTACGAAAAATTCTCTATTGTAATGCAAACACACTTTAAGAATTCAGAAATAAATTTTGTTAAGTGTAATAATAAATTAATTGATGTTGAATTAGATAACGAAATTAATAATATAATTAAACAATTTCACGAAGGAAAAACGAATCATCGTGGAATCCTCGAAACACACAACCAAATTAAAAATATTTACTATTGGCCAAATCAACATAGAACCATCACAAACTATATTAACCAGTGTGAAATTTGCTTACAAGCTAAATACGAAAGAAATCCTATTAAAACTAAATACAATATAACACCAACACCCGACAAACCCTTTCATACAATACACATAGACACACTCACTTTAGAAAACTCTAAATTTTTGACGATAATAGACGCATTTTCCAAATATGTGCAAGCCTATAAAGTAAATTCGACAAATGCTATCGAGATCACAAATAAATTAACCAAATTCTTCTCACATCATGGAATTCCCAAATTAATAATTTGCGATAATGGTTTAGAATTCAAAAATAATATTTTAAAAGAATTATTAGCTATTCATAAAGTCGACATACACTTCACGAGTTCTCAACACCCGGACTCAAACGGAATGATAGAGATATTCCACTCGACACTAATCGAACACATTCGTCTTTTCAACATACAAGAAAATTTCAAAAACGAGCCTATTAAAACCAAAGTAAATTACGCTTTATTAGCTTATAATAATACCAATCACACAACAACTGGACTGAAACCCGTAGAAATTATATCCGGACATTTTGACTCAAATTCACCCCTCGAAATAGATTTGGAAAAACAAGTGACTCAAGATTACGTTCAAAACCATAGAGAAAGGATGAAATTGACCTATAAATCAATCAACGAACGAATACAAAATAATAAATCCAAAACAATTCAAAATTTAAACGAAAACCGCGAAAATCTTCCCGAAATTCCCGACACCGTGTTTGTTCATAATAAACAAAAAGTAAACAAAACTCGAAATCCAAAATTTAAAAAGGAACAAGTTGTAAAAGTAAACAAAAAACTCAAAATTGCAGATATTAAAGTAGATGAGAGAAATAAAAAACAACCCAAAATTCACTTATCAAATATAAAACGACCACGAAAGACTACTGATAAGAAATCCGATATTCCAGGTCCCTCCTCATCACAATAACCCTTGGACTAGAAATTAAAGACATTACGAATAATCTCGGACTACTAACGCTGAAATTATGAACAGCCAGACTACAACAGACGAAACACACCCTCATTCATTACTATGACTTGAAACCTATTCTGATAAATTATAACAACTTAAACAAACAATACGAAAATCTAAACCAAATTGTAATCGAAGACAAATTAAATGCAAAAGAATTTGACAATAACAATAAAATAATTCATCACTTACAAAATTCCATAACCAACAAATTTGAACACCTCAATATTCACTATACAATAAAGAGAAATAAAAGAGGAATTTTGAATGGCCTCGGATCGATCGTAAAATCGATAACTGGTAATTTGGATGCAGAAGACGAAAAACGGTACGATAAAATCCTGAAACACCTGCAATCTAATCAAAACAAATAGAAAATCAATATTCTGTCAATCACCAACTGATCGATCAATTTAATAAAACAATCGAAATAATCAGGCATAACGAATTAGAATTAAAATCAAAGGTTGAGCAATTGTCGCATGTTATCTCAAACGATTTCCAAAGTAGTATTTTCTACATCTTCGAAATTTATAATCAATTAACAACATTATTCACATTAATTTTAAATACTTTACAAGAAATCGAGAATTCTCTAACTTTTTGCAAATTGCATGTAATGCACCCCAGTGTAATCAAAATCAATGAACTAAATTTAGAATTGAATAAAATTTATAAACACTATGAAAACAAAATTCCTTTAGAACCAACCCCAGAAAATATGCTAGAAATTGAAAAATTACTTAATCTGAATTGCAAATTAGAATCAGATAAAATTATTTATTTTATTGACATTCCTATAAATTATGAAAAAGATTTTGAGCTACTCCATGTCATTTCAACCCCACCAAAATTTAAATCTGACTTTATAACAATTATTCCCGATAAAGGTTACTTTCTGAAATCGGTTGACGATCAGTTAATTTCTCTGAATGATATTTGTACCAAAAGTATCAATTACCAATGTCCCAACAAAATAAATCACATACCAAACAACACCTGCGAGAAGAACATAATCCTGCACAATAATAACAAAAATTGCCAGTACACTAAATTAAATTTGAAACAAAATCGAATATATTGAAGAAATAAATCAATATTTGGCTATCTTTCCAACAGAAGAAACTGTTCAAGAAGCCTGCGAACAAAAAGAAGAAATAAGAAAACTAAAAGGAATTTTTCTATTAAAAGAAAACAACTGCGAAATAAAAATTAAAAATCAATTACTAAATTTCAAAGCAGGAACATTTGGGAAGCCCATCTTATTGGAAAATTTCAAGATCCAAATCAACACCAGTCAAATCCCAAAATTGGCAATCGAACTCAAGAATATTCAAGATCTGAACCTTCCAATCAACAAGTTCGAGGACTTAATCACCGATGACGACTTCGAGCTCAACACCACTAATTATTTAATTATTATCCTGTACGTATTACTGATGTTGACAGGTATTGCAATCACTAGTTCCCTTCTGTGGAAGAAACTCTCAAGCCAGAAGAAGCCCAGGAGCCAAGACGAAGAACTCCAATCAAGGCCAACCACATCTCACTCCCAGGTGAACCTCCCCGGCGATGCCAGATTCTAAGGGTGGAGGAGTTAGAAGTACAACTTCTCACGAGAACTGCTGACCATGCTGAGTCCCAGACGCTACTCGAATCCACATTTCCTCTATTTTTGCATACTCAATATTTTCATATTTTTTGTAACATTACTTAATTCTATTCAGTTACATTCTGTATTCTGTACAATAAACATTGTTATATTTCACTGCTAAATCTTTGTACTTTCGTTTAATAAAATCATTTTTTTTGTTGTTAACTTACTCCCGTAACTTAACTTATATATGTAATTGAATTTCAGAAACGGGGATTACCATATATGCATTTATTATTAACATTAAATGAAAGTAGCAATATCCGTAATAAAGATGATATCGATGGATAGTGAGCGCTGAAATTCAAATGAAGATAACGAATCAGAATTGTATCATATAGTTCGAACACATATGATTCATGGCCCATGCGGAATTTTAAATAAAAATTCACCATGTATGACCAACAATAAATGTACCAAAAAATATCCCAAAGACTTTCGAAACGAAACACATGAAAATGTCAATGGCTATCCTTTATATAAAAGACCAAACAATAAAGAAGAAATGTATATTCTTTTATATGTATATTACATTTAAAACATCAACAGGCAGTATTTTTTATTAACGGGCAAGAAAAACGTGCAGTAGAAAGAGCAGCAATTAAAAATACTACACTCACAGCGTGGTTTTTACTTCATCAAATAAATGCAAATACGCAAGAATATCGGTATATGGAAATTCCAAAATATTACGTTTTTTATAATAATATGTGGAAAGCTAGACAAAGAGAAACCAAACCACCAATAGGGCGCATGATTTCTGTGAGCCCAAAAGATATTGAAAGGTTTCATTTAAGATTAATTTTAGTTCATGCCTCAGGTGCTAAAAATTATGAAGATTTGCGTACTGTAGGCGGAAAATTGTATAAAACATATCAAGAAGCTGCTCGCGCCTTAGGTCTTTTAGCCAACGATAAAGAATGTAAAAATTATTTAGATGAAGCGGTATTAAGTAAATTTCCAGCACAATTAAGAGAATTATTTGCTTATTTAATATGTTTTCACACTTCAATTAATGCTCTTGCTCTTCGGGAAAAATTCAAAGATTATTTAATGGAAGATTATGCCTTACACTATTCAAAACATATTGCTCAAAACAAATGCTTACTCAAAATTGAAGAAATATTAATAATACATAGATTTCAATTAACTGATTTCGGTTTACCACAGTCGAGTGATATAAACGATATTGAAAATGACAATGATTTAGTAGATGTAGACATAGAGAAATTAGAGGGTGAGAAAAATATAACTTTATGTAACATTGAGCAAAGATAAATCATAAAATTAATTTTAAATGCTGTAAACGATCAAAATAATAAAGATAGATATTTCTTTGTTGATGGTCCATGGGGAACGGGAAAGACGATTTTGTACAATACATTAATAAGTATTTTAAGAGGAGACGGGCAAAAAGTTATAGCTGTTGCGTGGACAGGCATAGCTGCCACATTGTTAAAAGGTGGTCAAACAATGCATTCAATTTTCAAATTACCTGTACCCATAACTGAGACAAGCGTTTGTAAAATTAAAGCTAATACTAATGCGGGAAAATTAATTAAAAATGCAACAATAATAATTTGTGATGAGGTAACTATGATTCCGAAATATGCTCTAAACGCAATCGATTTGATTTTAAAAGATTTAATGAATAATTCATTACCGTTCGGTGGAAAAGTAATTGTGTTAGGTGGAGATTTTCGTCAATGTTTACCAATTGTTAATTATTCAAATCATAGAACAGCAATAATAGAGGCGTCTGTACTTACAAGCCATTTATGGCCATTATTTAAAAAGTATTCGTTAACACAAAACATGCGAGTAAATAAAGATGAAAAACAGTTTTCGGAATATCTCTTAACAGTCGGTAATGGCTTAACCGATATTGTAACTATTCCTGCAAACTGAATTTCAAAAGAATCTTTAGCAGACGAAATATTCGGTACAGATGAAATAGCACCTAACAGCATTTATAAATTTACAAATAGAGCCATTCTTGCTCCAAAAAATGACGACAAAATGATAGAGAATGAAATTGTTCTACGCAAAATTACAGGTCCATCAAAGGTATATTTTAGTGCAGACTCTTGTGAATGTGACGAATCCAATAAAATGAATTACCCGACAGAAGTGCTAAACAATCAATTACCAACCGGTATGCCTCCCTATAAATTAACACTGAAAGTAGGTGCTATTGTTATGTTATTGAGAAATATGAATCCAAATCGCGGATTATGTAATGGTACACGATTAATAGAAAAAGACATGAAAACAAACTATTTAGATTTAGAAGTCTTTACAGGTCAAAGTGCAGGAACCAGAATTTATTTACCGCGATTTGATTTAACTACTGAAAACAATTTACCATTTACATTAAAACGTAGGCAATTTCCTCTCAGACTCGCATTTTCAATGACCATTAATAAATCGCAGGGACAAACTTTTGATTTCGTTGGTATAAATTTAGAAAAACCAGTATTTACACATGGTCAATTATATGTTGCAATATATCGCATCAAATCATGGCAAAATTTAAAAATTAAATTTTCAGAGAAGAGTAGTAACAATAAAACAAATGAGGGATTCACACAAAATGTAGTTTTTAAAGAAATTAAATTAAATTGAACAAGATGAAAATCATAAGAAATAAACCAAATTTAGAATTAAATTCAAAAATGATTTAAATTTTATAATATTAAGCCAACAATTGGATATTTTGAAAGGAATTAGATATTGGAGACTATGGCTTTGTTTAAATTGAATTTTTTTTATTGAAAAGACGACGTTTCGGTTCTGATTGGAACCATCTTCAGGTCTACAAATTATCGAGTACATCAGAATTACAAATTTTCAAAAAGTGAATTTTACATAAGATTTACATGTTTATGCTTACCTATGTTTAACATCAATATTTGTGAAATTAATGTATAGTTATAAGTTTAAAGTTAAAATTTAAAATTGTTTCCAACATGTCGCCATGTTGGAGAGTCATATGATACTGAAATTCGTGGGTAAACATCACAACCTCACTTCATGCAGGAAAGACATGAGTTTGATGGCAGAGCCACCTTTGGTGTAGATTGAAAAAAAAGAGTAAACAAAGAGGAATACACGAGAACGTTTAGTTCTGTGGAAGAAGTAATTTAATGTCAGAATACACTATTCTGGACCCTTGATAATCTGATTTAATATTGACTGATTTTTCATCGCAATTGATGTAGACACTTTCAAGAAATAAACGTTTATTTAAATTAGGTTCGTAATGAAGAATAGTATAATTTGTGTTATCTAGGTTATGATTCAGGGAAATGCAATGGTCTGCCAAGAAACTGTGACTATTGTTGAGTTTAGTAATGTAGTAAGAATGTTGTTTAATGCGTTTATGAATATACTGTTTAGTTTCTCCTATGTAACAATTTGGAGAATTTATGTTGGAAACAATAGGTCTTACTGGCCAATCTGGCTTATGTACTTTGGGTAAGCAGTAAAGTTTGGGGCTCACAGAATTGTGAGTTTTACGTTTAGTTCCTAAATTACTAATAAAAACTAATAATAAATTCATATCAATTCCATATTATAAACATCTACAACATACAATTCAAGATTTATCTAATAAACTAAATTTAAATGTAGCATACACTTCTCCCATAAATCTTTGTTTTCCAATTTGAAAGATGCAGTAGAAAAACGCTCACGTAACAATGTTGTTTACAAGATGAATTGTCAAAGTTGTGATTCTACCTAGATAGGAGAAACGAAACAGTATATTCATAAACGCATTAAACAACATTCTTACCATATTACTAAACTCAACAATAGTCACAGTGCCTTGGCAGACCATTGCATTTCCCTGAATCATAACCTAGAACATTGGTCTGAGATAAGTGACCATACCTCCCTCCAATTAAATGAATTCCTAAATTGCATTAAATTTTGTTTACAGACTTCCTATTTACAATTTAACAATAACTTTTACCTTCAAATTTTCGGTTGCCCTATGGGCAGTTCCTTAAGTCCAATTTTAGCCGAATTATTTATGTATTATTTAGAATCCACTATCATAAATAATAATCCACAATTTAATCTTCTCCTTTACTACAGATATGTAGATGATATCATTTGCTGTTTACCTGAATCCCAAATCAACAATATTGTTGATACATTCAACTCTTTTAACCCACATATTCAATTCACTTTAGAAATAGAACTTAACAATGAAATTAATTTCTTAGATATAAAATTTTTAAAAGTAAATAACATTTTACTAACGAATTGGTATAGAAAACCCACTTGGTCAGGCAAGTATCTCAATTCTAATTCCTATTATCCCTTGAAATACAAAAGATCAGTCATTAACAATTTAGTAGACAGAGCCATTTTACTATCTCACCCAAAGTTCCATGAGGACAACTTAAAACTTATTATAATCACTTTACAAACTAATGGTTACCCCATAACTCTCCTTAAGTCCGTCATAAACAATCGTCTTAAATTTCATAATAATAAAACTATTAATAACAGTAAATTGCCGGCCAATCAAACTAATAAAAAATTCATATCAATTCCATATTATAAACATCTACAACATACAATTCAAGATTTATCTAATAAACTAAATTTAAATGTAGCATACACTTCTCCCAGTAGTACTAGATCTTTGTTTTCCAATTTGAAAGATGCAGTAGAAAAACGCTCACGTAACAATGTTGTTTATAAGCTGAATTGCCAAAGTTGTGATTCTACCTACATAGGAGAAACTAAACAGTATATTCATAAACGCATTAAACAACATTCTTACCACATTACTAAACTCAACAATAGTCACAGTGTCTTGGCAGACCATTGCATTTCCCTGAATCATAACCTAGATAACACAAATTATACTATTCTTTATTACGAACCTAATTTAAATAAACGTTTATTTCTTGAAAGTGTTTACATCAATTGCGATGAAAAATCAGTCAATATTAAATCAGATTATCAAGGGTCCAGAGTAGTGTATTCTGACATTAAATTACTTCTTCCACAGAACTAAATGTTCTCGTGTATTCCTCTTTGTTTACTCTTTTTTTTTCAATCTACACCAAAGATGGCTCTGCCATCAAACTCATGTCTTTCCTGCATGAAGTGAGGTTGTGATGTTTACCCACGAATTTCAGTATCATATGACTCTCCAACATGTCGACATGTTGGAAACAATTTTAAATTTTAACTTTAAACTTATAACTATACATTAATTTCACAAATACTGATGTTAAACATAGGTAAGCATAAACATGTAAATCTTATGTAAAATTCACTTTTTAAAAATTTGTAATTCTGATGTACTCGATAATTTTCAGACCTGAAGATGGTTCCAATCAGAACCGAAACGTCGTCTTTTCAATAAAAAAATTTCAATTTAAACAAAGCCATAGTCTCCAATATCTAATTCCTTCCAAAAATGATTTAGTTATATAATTATATAATTTCAAATAAGTACATATGTAAAAAATAAAACGTTATAAAACTAAATATCAAAAGGTATAAATGCCAAAAAATCTACATAAAAGAACAATTTATTCAATAAACGAAAATATTAAAAAAAATTAATATATCATATTTCACTAATTAACAGTAAACTAAGTCAAAGAAATGTAAAGTTACCTAACAAAAAAAAAGAACTGTCTCACAAAATATTGCAAAAAGCTCAGAAAGAAAGAAAAAAGTCAAAATTGTAATAAACTATCAACAAGTTATTAAAATCGTGAGAAAAAAACAACTGTCAACTACATTTTAAGCAGCTAAATAAATTATATAACATACATATATCATATGAAGAACATATTTATAAACATTGATTTATAATTCAAAAATAAAATATTTAGAATATTTAAACCTATGTACATATTTACAGAAAAAAAAACTATTTTTTTAATATATAATATTAAACATCATAAAAAAAAGTTCATTTATTATATTAATACAAAATTTCAAAATCAGTTATATATCGTATTAGAATTATTAACAATAAAATAATAGAAACAACTTGTATGTATTGTATTGTATGTATACGAGGGTTTAAGCTTTTTGTCGCTTTTTGTCAACGCGACCTAGAAGATCTATTGTGACACAGCCCTTACTTAGTTTTCCGGAAGTAGATCCAGATTTTTGATGAAGCCGATTATGGCTCCAGGAGTCAAGTTCTTGATTTCATCTGCCGTAAGATACCTCTTACCTAGTTGATTGAGTCTCTGCGCAGTTACGGCTGGGCATTCACACAGTATGTGTTCCTCTTCACAGAGTCGACAGGTTTCATTTTCAGCTATACCAATTTTGTGCAAATGGTACTTTAAAGTACAGTGGCCAGTGAGAATTCCTGTCATTATATTAAGATCCTTTTTGCTGCGAGCTAGTAACTCTTTGGCGTTTGTCGAAGCTGGGGAAATGAATTTCCGAGCTTGATTGAGGCCTGGAATATTTTTCCAATATGAGGATATGGCAGATTCCTCCCAGTTTTTGACCACCTTATAGTGACTTTGTGGAAGACCACATGAAGGTTCCGGCCCGTGGTATGAAAGTTAGCCCCTTTTTTTGCAAGTTCATCAGCTTTCTCGTTTTCTAGGATTCCCTCGTGCCCTGGAACCCACCGTAAGGTGACTTGGTTTGCTTCGCATAGCAACTGGATGGTCTCCCTGCAGTTCCAGACTAGCTTTATTTATTTATTTATTATTTTTTTTTATTTTGACTATGTTACTTACATAAAGTTTATAGTACGTCATGTTATAATAAAGATAATAATTTATACAATACATATTTACAAAAAAAGTTTCAAAGTGCTAACATATTTCATATCATCATTCAAAATGAAAATTGCTGAATTTGAAGTTAATAAATTCATCTATAGTATAAAAACAATACTTTAATAAAAATAATTTAACTGACCTTTTGAATTTTTTGTGTTCCATCTGCTTTACATGTTCTGGTAGTATATTAAAAAGATCTACGTTTAAACTATTTTTTACAGACTTTTGGAGTTTATAAGGGGGCTTTCGCAAGAGATTTGCGGATATTGTCTCATAAGAATGAAAATCTCTATTTTTAACAAAATTATCCTTTGATTTATGGATTTCTATAAGAGAATAATATATAAATAAGGAAGGTAATGGCATTATTTTCAAGTCAATAAAAGCTTGACGGCAATGATCTCTGTGACCTAAACCTGCCAGAATTCTGATTGCTGTTTTTTGTAGTCTAAATATTTTAATTGCGTGAGAAGAATTTCCCCACAAATTCCATAAGATATTACTTAATGAAATAATGAAGAGTAACAAGTTTTTAAGGTAAAAAAGTCAACTACACGTTTTAATCTTCTAAGTAAAAATAAAGTACTAGAAATTTTTTTACTTATATATGTTATGTGCGATGACCCATTTAGTAAAGGTCCGATATGTAATCCAAGAACTGATATAGCAGAATCTTTATTCAATTTATTGTCGTTAGAGATAATCATCTGTTGAGTTTTATCTTTATTTAAAAGTAAATTATTAGCGGAAAACCATTTTTCAGCTTTTTGAAAATTTTCATTTTTAACTATTTGTAATTAGTCGTAATCATTAGCACTGTTGATAAGTGTAGTATCGTCTGCAAAAAGGACACTATTACAGGGCCTCATAAAGTCACTAAAATCGTTCACGTAAATTATAAAAAATAAAGGGCCTAAAATAGATCCCTGTGGAACGCCGTACTCTATAACTTTGGACTCTGATGATACTCCTTGAATAATAACAACTTGTTCACGATTGTGCAGGTAAGAATTTAACAATTTAAGAGGTATACCGTTTATACCATAGTGCTTAAGTTTTAATAAAAGCTTTTCATGAGATACACAATCAAAAGCTTTCGAAAGGTCGCATAAAGTGATAGCTGAATGTTTTCCTTTCTCAAGATCTACTATTACGTTTTCTATGATATTTACGACAGCTTGACTGGTAGATCGTCCACCTCGAAAACCAAATTGTTCATTATTCAGTATATTGTTGTCATCAAAAAATTTCAACAGTCTATTTTTTAAAATATACTCTATTACTTTTGATAAAGTTGGAATAATTAAAATTGGTCTATAGTTCTCTATTTTATTGCAATCACCTTTCTTGAAAAGTGGTAATACTTTAGTCTTTTTAAAAATATCTGGATAAATACCTGTCTCAAAACATTTATTAATCAAAGAAGTTAAAGGTTCTGTAATATAATCAATAATTTGCTTTAAGAAATTATTACTCATAGTATACAAATCTAAACAATTAGAATTATTTAGTGATTTTATGGCATTATAAACTTCAACTATATCGGTAGGGTGAAGAACAAAATTAGAAGTGACAGGGGGTCGAGCATTCATTAAAATATCCTCTGCTTTACACTGATAATCTACAATGTTCTTAATGATGTTGACTGGTACCGTTGTAAAAGAATCATTAAAATCATCTGGTGATAAATTTTGGCTAACATTTTTAGAAACAGCCTGATTTCGCTCTGAGTTTATCAGACGCCAACTATCTTTACATTTGTTGGTTGAATCATTTAGAAATTTACTATATGCTGTTAATTTGGCCTTTTTAATTTCAGTTCTATAGTTTTCTAGTTTTGTTTTATATATATTCTTAAAGTGTTTACTTTTCGTACTATTAAAACAAATACTAATTGATACTAATTTTTCTCTCATTTTCCTTAGGTGTAAATTATACCAATTAACAGGTGGCTGATCTGATTTTACTAAACGTTGTTTAGGTGGAAAAAATATATCGATCAGATAAACTAATCAATTGATTAAAAATTGTGAGTGTTCTTCAACTGGTAACAAACAATCATCTAAAACATTGTTAAAGTCAGTTACATTTAAGGCTAATTTAAAACATTCAATATTTTTCTGCGAGAAACACCTTACACTTTTAATTTCTTGTTTTTGTAAATTATTTTTGTTTAGAAGAATAAAGTATTGACCACGGTGATCTGAAAGGCAAGGATCAAGAACACCCGCTTTAAATTTTTCGACTTGAAGATTAGTAATAAAGTTATCAATACAACTGCTCGAATTTTCAGTGACTCTTGTAGGTTCTGTAATAGTAACCCTTAGACCATACGAGTTAATTAAATTTGTGAACTCAATTATCTCAGTTCTGGAAGATAAATTTGAAAATTCAATATTGAAATCACCTGTAATTATGACTTCTTTATGAAAACACTTAAGATCATGTAACATCTTTTCAAAATTTACTATAAATAAAGAAAAATTACCTAAGCCAGTTCTATACACAGCAATGAGAATAATGTTGTAATTGATTAATTCAACGCCATAGAGTTCTATATTAAACATTACGTTGTAGCTGCTCAGATCTAATACTTTATATTCAATCTTATTCTTGAGAAAAATGCCTACACCTCCATGTTTATTTGGTTCTCTGCAAACATAAGAGACTAGCTCATACGAATAAAAATTTACAGTTTGTATAGCTTCTATATCTAGCCAATGCTCCGTAATACAAATAATATCAAAAGGGTACTCCTTTAAAAATATAGATAGTTGATCTATTTTATTACCTAAAGCCTGAATATTGATATGAAATATACTCACACTAGAATGCTTATTAATTATAAGATCATAAACAGACTCAAATAGGGTTATTTGTTTTGGACAATTGAACGTTTTTTCTGAAAAAACGGTCTGATGTGAACTCCTGTTGGCCAGATGGATGGATCCATGGCTCTGTCTTTATTTGAGTGGTGAACTGAAATTTTAAATGAAGAGTACAAGTCTGGAAATTTTGAATTTAGTTTTATTGTCTTGACTTCAGGAAATTTGGGTATTAGATGAGATTCAATGTCACTTTCACTAGTACGTGGATCCAGTCTGAAAACGTGAAGTGAAGAAAAACGTGATACTGCTTTCAATGTTGTCTCTGATTTATTTGTGTCCATAACTCCGATAAGTGTTTTAATAGGTTTCAGTTTATGTTTAGGCTGACTATTAGTATTAATTGTATTTTTATTATTCATAGAAATAATTTCAATTTTATTTTTATTTTCTAAAACTTCAGAATTTGTTTAACTATCAGTGGTTTTTTGTTTGTTTACACTGCCATTTTTAATTTTGTCATTTTGCGAAGTCATGTGTGGCTTAGTCGATAATGCAGAAGAAAAAGTGTTTATATTTAAATTTTTCGGTTTTATGTTGTCACTGCTTGTTTTTGATTGTAGGATAAGAGATGGCTCACTCTGTTCAATTTTACTTGTACTTTTTAATAAAAGCACATGGTCACTTAGTATATTAATGGTTTGTATTTGATTTTGAATTAAACTGTCTTTGTTTATTATAATCTGTTTTAAGTAGTGAATTTTACATTTTAAAATATTTATAGTACTTGAATCAGTATCATTGGTAATACTGGAGAAAGAAACATCAATATCGTCGTCTCGTCAGCACAACAATTTATTAGATTTTCACCCACTACAGGTAGTTTTAAAATTGTTGCACAACTTGTATGTGACACTGTGTTGCACTTTATACACTTTAAACCCGATTAGGCAACTTTATGACACCTTTTACATTTAATTTCTAATGCATTTTGAGCACGCAAATTTTGCACATTATCATTTTCAGCCATTTTTTTATACATTATATATTTGATTTACATGTGAAGGCATTCAATGCCTTTAAAGCTGCCTGGCTGTCTGACATTATATTTATTAATGCTCCTTTTAGACCCTTATCTAGGTTTATGTGAACACAGAGATTTATTGCATAAATCTCAGCCTGAAAAATTGTGGAGCAGGTGCCTATGGATTCCTTAATTCGGCAATCTGGGCCAAGCACACCTACTCCAGTGCCTCCTGTGTCCAATTTTAAACCATCAGTGAACCAGGACAAAGAATCCCTTACAACAGGTCTTTCCGTTGCCCATTCAAGGCGATTACCAATAACAACCTTATACTTCTGGTCAAAATTGTATTTTGTTGTCATCTTATCACAGACAGACAAGGCCAGTTTATCTGGTTGTACTTTCCTTAGAATTTCCAAGTGGCCTACGAAATCTCCGGGCATAAAGCGTTTTGTTCTGCAGAGAGTCAGTGCCTGTTGCATCGCCTCTTTTTTCACCTGAATGTGTAGAGGTGTTAGCCCCAGAATCACTTCCATTGCTGCAGTCAATAGAAACAACTTTGTACCAAATTTATAATTAAAAGATCTTATAATATTTCATTAATTAAAAGAATAAAAAAAAACCTTATTACAAAATTTAATTATAAAAAAAATTGGAAAACAATAAAACAAAGAAAAATAATATAAATGTATCAAACAAAAAAAAATGGTTCACAAAATGTTGCTAAAGGTTCAGAAAGACAGAGAATTAAGTCTGAATTGGACCAGTGCCCTTTAGCAAATTTTGTGAACTTTATTAAAAATGAAAATATTAAATATAAAATGCCAAATTATAATGAATTATTAACAAAAAATTAAGATGCCAAAATGTAATAAATTGTTAAAAACATATGAGAATGCCAAATATAATATGCAAAAATATTAACTTAAATCATAATAAAGTATAAATATAATATGATATGGCATTAAGCAATGGTTCAGTATTAGAAAATGTTTGGAAAACGTCTATAATAATTCACGTTATATTGTATATTTTTTTCTATTTTACAATATATATTCTATGATAATTTTCTTATTAATAATTTATTAAAAAGCAAGAATGCCGAAGTTGACATATTTCAATTATGCAAATATTTTTATGCCAACACTTATGTAGTATCGCTTTTAATGTTGTACTATAAGAAATAATAATTCAAATTTAAAAACAATTACTTATTGTCAGATAAGTTGTTATATTGCTATTACAGCTTCATTTTTCAAGTAGTAATCAATACATTTTCTGAAAGCTATCTAATACCAGGCTTAAGTTTCTAAAAAGCATGATGCGTTATTCAAATAAAATAGAGGTTAAGTGTTCAAATTATTTAATTATTCAAAAACACTTGTGTGACGTTAAACAATAAAAAAAAATCGCAACATGCAACCGATCTACAAACGAGGAAATATGTTTACAAATTTATGCAACAGCAAATGTATGTAACAGGTGCTATAAATACGGAAAACCGCAAAGTACTGTAAAAATCTCAAATACCATTGGTGGGTTTTGAGATATTGTGTTTCAAGTCATTGTCCCTGTTACATAAATTTTAAAAATACAGTCATAAAATCAATTTGTCGAAATTTAAAAAGGAACAAACTAAGCAATAACTTTGATAGAAAACAGTTTTACATACTTATAAAATTGTAAAACTAGATGAATGTATTATATTATATTAATTTTAAATTATACAATTACTATTTACATTAAATTCTGTAATAAAATACAGACAGTCTATAAGAACATTTCTCGTTTGTAAGATACGGTAAGGCAATGGCTTGGAACATAATGTCCCGAAGCCCAATACCGATGGTATGTGAGATTTTTGCCGTACTTTGCTTAAAATATTGGCATCTTAATATTCAAATAAATTAATTTTCCCAGTGTGGTTAAAAGACTGACAAAAAAAGAAATAATAAGAAATAAATAGTTCTAACAATATTATACATATGTACATCCGTCACACTAAAGGGTGAGGAGCTGGAACATTTAAGTCAAGTCTAATAGAAAAGTTCCACAAAGCGATAAAAAAAATATATAAATGATAAAAATAAATCGCTAAAGTACGACTGTTTGAATGAATGTGTATATGTATGTAAACATCGTCGAGTTACCAGAACCCAATGATAAAAAAATTTAAATATAGTTTTATAAAAAAAAAGTTACTTTCAATAACAACGAGTACTACAATTTTTTAAAAAAAGGACAAAATTGTACTTTTATTTGCAAAAAATAAATTCATAACATATAAATAAAATTTTATTAATTATTAATTGCGACCAATAATTAAATTTTAAAAAAAGTTATTTTAATTGTCTGGTAACTCTTATAATTTTAAAATTACAAAATTAAATTTTGATATTTAAATATAAATAAAATACCATCATTTTCAAAAAAAAAATACACTTTTTTTCAGACTACAGGTCTAACATTTAATTAAAAAAAAATAATTATGTTATTAATTCAAAAATCAAATTATATAATTATAACTAAGATATTGTGTATTTGTGTAACTAAGGTGCACAAATCATATAGCTTCTCGATTTATTCCTAAAAAGGTATATTATTTATAAATCTTAAATTACAATTTACTCTTTGTATTATTACAGAAAATGTCATTGACAATTCAAACATAAAACTCAAAATAAAAAAAATTATGGATACAATTACAATTTGGACATTTGCAATTGTTGTTAAAAATTGTCATACATTAATTCTTCCATCTGAATTGAGCCCATTTGAAAATATATATATATATATATATATATATATATATATATATATATATATATATATATATATATATATATATATATTAAACTTATGTTTACACATTTTTTAAAAATATTTATATTAATCCTTTATAAACGTAGAAAAATGGATCGCTCTTTCACGAAAAATACCACTATATCTATAGGAATATAAATAATACTAATTAAATATTTTTTTAGATTAAATGTATAAATTATTTGACAATATGTGGAAAAAGGAATACACAAAGGTAATATTTGAATGCAGATCTTCTTCCTTTTAATAACTTATTCTGTTTTGCTTACAGTGTAGGAGTGTCTTACCGATTAACGATATTTATTGAGAATGCTCGAAATCTACAAATCAGCAGTTGTCTACTATGAAGAAATTTACAATGCTATATAGGAAGGTAAGAATGGTAAATAATTCATTATTTCTGTACAGAACTTCAATACGTAAAAGTTACTACAATACATGACATGAAAGAGATGTTCCAAGTAAAAATTTGCAATGTCCAAGTAAAGTAAATCCATTTGTCATTAACATTTTTGCTCATCACTTTACTTTATTGGTTGTAGGATCGTCTTCTACAAACACCGAAGAATTTCGACGAACATGTTCCACATCACTTTATGTATCTCCATTTATATCTACTATATAATGTACGTTAATTTGGTTAACCGATTTACTTTATTACTTTATATGATATTTTTGTTCAGTTATCGTCTTCTGCTAACGTTTTTAGACGGTTTTCCGTTAGCATTCAAGGAAATCCTGGAGACGTCCATTCGTCTTCCATTATTAATTGTAATATTTTGATATTTTACTACTTTGGTATTTGTGTACTTGCATTTTAATTTTTTTATCAATTCGGTCATCAGAATGAACAAGTCATTTTTGTTATAATTATTTTATATATTTATAATTTAATAAAAAAACTTGTTAATAATATTTCTTTATAAAACCTTTTAAGTAGTTTTTTTTCAGTTTTTTCTTTATTTCTTAATTTATTTTAATTATTTCTTATTAAATATTTTTTACAAAACATATTCATAATATTGTATTAATATTAAATCCATAATACTTTAAATTCCGTAGCTTATTGTCCTAACCTGATAACTATAAATTGACAGTTATCATTTTGCATAACAAAAAAACTTAACACTTTTTTATTAATTTCGGTGAATTATGATATTGAAATGAAATAATCTATATAGAATAAAATGTTTCGTTTTCCTGTGCAATATAGTCACTCTGTTTTTAGCCGGACAGTTTTTATTTACCAAAAACTGTTATTCCATGTTCTATACCTATGAAAATAGTTATTTGTGTATCAAGGTTCTAAAAGTAATCTTTTTGGGCCGAAACCGAAATTTGCAGCCGAGGCTACAAATCAGATGAGGCCCAAAAAGAACTTTTAGCTGAGGTGCACACAACATTTTTTAGGCGATTACAAAAAGAAATTATGAATTTTCATTCAAAATTAATTTTTGACATCTGTCAAAATTTACTTTACGGCCGCTATTTTTACTCGCAAATTCATTACTTTTTCATTAATATTTGTAAAGGAATAGTTAAAATTTTACTTACATTTGTTATTATATTCTAAAATAATTAATAACATTAATATGAACTATGTAAAGCAATAATAAACAAACAAGCGGCCAAAAATTTTGACTTTGACAGATGTCAAATAAAAATTGATACTTTAAGGTTACCGGCAGATACGAAAAACAACAATTTATGTACCAGCCGCCTAAAAAAAAATTTTTTGTATGGATGGAGCTTGTGCATTTAGAGAAGGGAAAAATGGCCGCTACTGCTCATATACTAGCCAATGCAAAAATATTAACTACAATTTATGTGCATATCAATTTGCGCCATATTTCTTGCCTGAAGAAGAAGAAGTACTAAAAATTTACAAATATGAAATTATTTACAAGCGCTATTTGAATAAATAAGAACTTAGTTAATTAAAATTTGCCGCAATATCTCTCAGTTTTATAGACGCCGTTAACTTTGGGGCAACTTGCCGGTACCTCTTCTTCTTCAGACAAGAAATGTAGCGGAAGTTGCCCCGTATGAACTACGCATAACATTTTTACAAGTTGGACTCATAGTGACGAATATACGTTACTGTACATTTCCACTGACAAGATGGCAGACAAAAGAAAAGTAGCGGTGGAAGAATTTAAGGAAAAAGAAATCAGTTAGTAATTATTTTAGATAATAATTTCATACCGCATTTACATTTATAAATTCATTTTTTCCTTCTATACATGCAGATGCAAACGCTCGGATCCAAGAGTTAGAAACAAGACTAAACCAAATGAGGGATACTCTCGAAAACATCAAAGAGCTCCTCTTGTTGAAACCTCCACCAGAGGAAAACCAAAGTCAGGGAAGTTCCCGCGAAAAATATGAAATTATTTACAAGCGATATTTGAATAAATAAGAACTTAGTTAATTAAAATTTGCCGCAATATCTCTCAGTTTTATAGACGCCGTTAACTTTGGGGCAACTTGCCGGTACCTCTTCTTCTTCAGACAAGAAATGTAGCGGAAGTTGCCCCGTATGAACTACGCATAACATTTTTACAAGTTGGACTCATAGTGACGAATATACGTTACTGTACATTTCCACTGACAAGATGGCAGACAAAAGAAAAGTAGCGGTGGAAGAATTTAAGGAAAAAGAAATCAGTTAGTAATTATTTTAGATAATAATTTCATACCGCATTTACATTTATAAATTCATTTTTTCCTTCTATACATGCAGATGCAAACGCTCGGATCCAAGAGTTAGAAACAAGAGTAAACCAAATGAGGGATACTCTCGAAAACATCAAAGAGCTCCTCTTGTCGAAACCTCCACCAGAGGAAAACCAAAGTCAGGGAAGTTCCCGCGAAAAATATGAAATTATTTACAAGCGATATTTGAATAAATAAGAACTTAGTTAATTAAAATTTGCCGCAATATCTCTCAGTTTTATAAACGCCGTTAACTTTGGGGCAACTTGCCGGTACCTCTTCTTCCTCAGACAAGAAATGTAGCGGAAGTTGCCCCGTATGAACTACGCATAACATTTTTACAAGTTGGACTCATAGTGACGAATATACGTTACTGTACATTTCCACTGACAAGATGGCAGACAAAAGAAAAGTAGCGGTGGAAGAATTTAAGGAAAAAGAAATCAGTTAGTAATTATTTTAGATAATAATTTCATACCGCATTTACATTTATAAATTCATTTTTTCCTTCTATACATGCAGATGCAAACGCTCGGATCCAAGAGTTAGAAACAAGAGTAAACCAAATGAGGGATACTCTCGAAAACATCAAAGAGCTCCTCTTGTCGAAACCTCCACCAGAGGAAAACCAAAGTCAGGGAAGTTCCCGCGAAAAATATGAAATTATTTACAAGCGATATTTGAATAAATAAGAACTTAGTTAATTAAAATTTGCCGCAATATCTCTCAGTTTTATAGACGCCGTTAACTTTGGGGCAACTTGCCGGTACCTCTTCTTCTTCAGACAAGAAATGTAGCGGAAGTTGCCCCGTATGAACTACGCATAACATTTTTACAAGTTGGACTCATAGTGACGAATATACGTTACTGTACATTTCCACTGACAAGATGGCAGACAAAAGAAAAGTAGCGGTGGAAGAATTTAAGGAAAAAGAAATCAGTTAGTAATTATTTTAGATAATAATTTCATACCGCATTTACATTTATAAATTCATTTTTTCCTTCTATACATGCAGATGCAAACGCTCGGATCCAAGAGTTAGAAACAAGAGTAAACCAAATGAGGGATACTCTCGAAAACATCAAAGAGCTCCTCTTGTTGAAACCTCCACCAGAGGAAAACCAAAGTCAGGGAAGTTCCCGCGAAAAATATGAAATTATTTACAAGCGATATTTGAATAAATAAGAACTTAGTTAATTAAAATTTGCCGCAATATCTCTCAGTTTTATAGACGCCGTTAACTTTGGGGCAACTTGCCGGTACCTCTTCTTCTTCAGACAAGAAATGTAGCGGAAGTTGCCCCGTATGAACTACGCATAACAGTTTTACAAGTTGGACTCATAGTGACGAATATACGTTACTGTACATTTCCACTGACAAGATGGCAGACAAAAGAAAAGTAGCGGTGGAAGAATTTAAGGAAAAAGAAATCAGTTAGTAATTATTTTAGATAATAATTTCATACCGCATTTACATTTATAAATTCATTTTTTCCTTCTATACATGCAGATGCAAACGCTCGGATCCAAGAGTTAGAAACAAGAGTAAACCAAATGAGGGATACTCTCGAAAACATCAAAGAGCTCCTCTTGTCGAAACCTCCACCAGAGGAAAACCAAAGTCAGGGAAGTTCCCGCGAAAAATATGAAATTATTTACAAGCGATATTTGAATAAATAAGAACTTAGTTAATTAAAATTTGCCGCAATATCTCTCAGTTTTATAGACGCCGTTAACTTTGGGGCAACTTGCCGGTACCTCTTCTTCTTCAGACAAGAAATGTAGCGGAAGTTGCCCCGTATGAACTACGCATAACATTTTTACAAGTTGGACTCATAGTGACGAATATACGTTACTGTACATTTCCACTGACAAGATGGCAGACAAAAGAAAAGTAGCGGTGGAAGAATTTAAGGAAAAAGAAATCAGTTAGTAATTATTTTAGATAATAATTTCATACCGCATTTACATTTATAAATTCATTTTTTCCTTCTATACATGCAGATGCAAACGCTCGGATCCAAGAGTTAGAAACAAGAGTAAACCAAATGAGGGATACTCTCGAAAACATCAAAGAGCTCCTCTTGTTGAAACCTCCACCAGAGGAAAACCAAAGTCAGGGAAGTTCCCTCGAAAAATATGAAATTATTTACAAGCGATATTTGAATAAATAAGAACTTAGTTAATTAAAATTTGCCGCAATATCTCTCAGTTTTATAGACGCCGTTAACTTTGGGGCAACTTGCCGGTACCTCTTCTTCTTCAGACAAGAAATGTAGCGGAAGTTGCCCCGTATGAACTACGCATAACAGTTTTACAAGTTGGACTCATAGTGACGAATATACGTTACTGTACATTTCCACTGACAAGATGGCAGACAAAAGAAAAGTAGCGGTGGAAGAATTTAAGGAAAAAGAAATCAGTTAGTAATTATTTTAGATAATAATTTCATACCGCATTTACATTTATAAATTCATTTTTTCCTTCTATACATGCAGATGCAAACGCTCGGATCCAAGAGTTAGAAACAAGAGTAAACCAAATGAGGGATACTCTCGAAAACATCAAAGAGCTCCTCTTGTCGAAACCTCCACCAGAGGAAAACCAAAGTCAGGGAAGTTCCCGCGAAAAATATGAAATTATTTACAAGCGATATTTGAATAAATAAGAACTTAGTTAATTAAAATTTGCCGCAATATCTCTCAGTTTTATAGACGCCGTTAACTTTGGGGCAACTTGCCGGTACCTCTTCTTCTTCAGACAAGAAATGTAGCGGAAGTTGCCACGTATGAACTACGCATAACATTTTTACAAGTTGGACTCATAGTAACGAATATACGTTACTGTACATTTCCACTGACAAGATGGCAGACAAAAGAAAAGTAGCGGTGGAAGAATTTAAGGAAAAAGAAATCAGTTAGTAATTATTTTAGATAATAATTTCATACCGCATTTACATTTATAAATTCATTTTTTCCTTCTATACATGCAGATGCAAACGCTCGGATCCAAGAGTTAGAAACAAGAGTAAACCAAATGAGGGATACTCTCGAAAACATCAAAGAGCTCCTCTTGTCGAAACCTCCACCAGAGGAAAACCAAAGTCAGGGAAGTTCCCGCGAAAAATATGAATTTATTTACAAGCGCTATTTGAATAAATAAGAACTTAGTTAATTAAAATTTGCCGCAATATCTCTCAGTTTTATAGACGCTGTTAACTTTGGGGCAACTTGCCGGTACTTCTTCTTCTTCAGACAAGAAATGTAGCGGAAGTTGCCACGTATGAACTACGCATAACATTTTTACAAGTTGGACTCATAGTGACGAATATACGTTACTGTACATTTCCACTGACAAGATGGCAGACAAAAGAAAAGTAGCGGTGGAAGAAGTTAAGGAAAAAGAAATCAGTTAGTAATTATTATTATAATTTGGTAAAGAAACAATATACATTCTTACTATATACATTTAATTCATTCATATAAAATAATTGTTACAGAAAAACGATCAATGGTGGGCTTTGTACCGGCTAGCCCGGGTCGCTCGGGACCACTAATTTTTTTTTTTAAATATATCTTGTAGTTTATAATTTATTACTTTATAAAAATTTAGCAGGTACATAAGCAGTATTAGTTTTCAAATATATTTGGTAAGTACAATGTATTACAATAAATATAATCGTTCTCACTCTCTATAAATTCATCATAAAAAATGTTAAAACTTTGTAAATCGCTACAGCCTGAACCATGCAAGATATTGTTGTAATTCTTTTTTTATATGTGGGGACTAATGAGATCTGGTGCCTTTTGGGTTGGTTTTCCTAAGAAAAAATTAAAACTACAAAAATGGAGCATTGAAACAATAAATCCTAGATGCCATGTCTAAATTTAAGTAGAATCACACTACCGTTCCATCTCTTTTGACAATCTGTATATGAACTATAACCATTGTAACTTCTTATAGAACATTGTTATCAAAGATTTGAAGACAATATTATAAATAATACTCTTGAGCATAGCTTTTACCAATAATTTACTTTTATAGCACAACTTATTTATTTATTGTAAATTTTGACGTTTCATATTACAAAAGTCAATGTTGCCAAATGTGTTTCCTATATACTAAAAGACATGTGTCGATGATGTTTATTTATTTTCATCACTACAATCGCCAAACTTTGTCCAAACCTACTGCCTGAACCATGAAAGGGATTGTTGTAAATTTTTTTTTAGGTTGCAGGGAATAATGTGTAGTTGTGCCTTTGGAGGTTTCATATTTTTACTGTGAGTGGTTCTTGTGTAAAAAAATAAAAACTGTGCAAATCTAATAACATCAAACAATGGATCCCAGTAACCATGTCTAAATTTAAGAAGAATCACGCTGTCATCCGTCATTTTGACAATCTGTCTACTGTCTATGAACTTTAAACGATTGTAACTTCTTATAGAACATTGATATTAAAGAAGTAAATACAGTATCATGAATAATAGTCTTGAGCAAAGGTGTTACAACTAATTTAAGTTTAAAACATAAATTATTTAATTAATATAAATTTTGACGTTTCCAATATCAAAAGTCAATGTTGCCAAATGTGTGATGAAGTAACTAAATTAAAACCAAATATTCCTAAACTAACTTCACTGAAGACGATGGCAGTTGTATTAGGATTGACACAATATTAATTTATAAATTTAAAAATTAACTACTATTTTTTAATACTTACAGTGTTGCCAAATTTAATTTTTGACGTTTTAAATTACATGACATTCAATTTTGCCAAATTAATAACTAAAACCAAATATTCCTAATACCTATAACAATTTGTTTATTTTTACAAATAAACTCACACTTTGCAAAATTGACTGAGTATTTTTTTTTAATTTATAGGAACTGTGAAATCAATTTTATTTTTGTAATCAAATATTGATTATTTAAAGGCAATAACTTATTGTTTCATATTAATATATTGAATGTTTTTGTGATGTAAATTAACGTGCTATAAAATATATCATTAAAAAAAATCCACATAGATTCAGTTAAGAATAATAAGAAGAACTACAACAGCATAACTGAAAGTTTAATTTCACTTTCAATCACTCTTTCAAGGCATCAAGGCCGTGATTGATTGTTTTATCACTTTCTGTGAAAAACATAGTTTCACATTGTGCCCTGTGCCAATATTGTAGTGTAATATCATAACATTATACCGGGTGTCCCAGCTCGACCGACACATGGGAGTTTTACATGGGAAATCAGTTTATTATGTATAGTATCTCCCCAGTGCAAGATATTAACTTGAAATTTTGTATGCTTATTGGGGAATATTATTTCTATGGATTACAGTTATTTGAAATATGTAATTTCGTCTGCAAGACGAGATTTGTTAAATTATAAAATCTAACATTTTCGTTCAAAATCAGTCAGCCATGGGAATAAAAGAAAATATCTATGTGACAGTTCTGACAGTTAATGACATGCCATTGTAGATATTTATATTTTTGTAATATTGGTTTATTATTTAACAAAAAGAAACTAAATTCAACTTAAATAATATTAAAATACAGGGAATAAGAATTAAAATCAGTGATACTTCACTAAACTGTCAGATAAATATTTTCTTTTATTTCCATGGCTTTCTGATTTTGAACGAAAATATTAGATTTTAAATTTAATAAATCTCGCCCTGCAGACGAAATTGCATATTTCAAATAAGAGTGACCCATAGAATTAATATTCTCCTATAAGTATACAAAATTTCAAGTTAATATCTTGTACTGGGGAGATACTATTCATAATTAACTGATTTCCCATGTAAAACTCCCATGTGTCGGTCGAGCTGGGACACCCGGTATACATCTATATTGTATGCAGTATTGACATTTTATAATTTAAGAGAAGTTGATATCTGACAGGTAAGAGCTATATTTTATTTTAGGCTAAAATCACTTAAAATGTACTTCAGGTCAGTGTTTCTCAAAAGTTATGTTGCGGCAAATTAGTATATCTTTTAATTATAATGTCATTGACTCAATATCTTCTATGATTATACGCAGATGTGTCGCGCGACAAACTAAACGTAGTAATCACTGTAATCAATTTTATTAATGATTGTTACCGAAATAATCTTTAATTTTTCATTTGTAATAACAAACCAACTTGCCCTCATTATATAAATAATAAATTTTTAAATTTTACATTATATTTGATTTGTTTGGGCAAACCCATAAGTTTGAGGCATGTACAGAAGTCACTCACCGTGCATTATCTAACCTACACTGTTACCCTACATTATTATTCATTTTTGTGACATAATTTTTTAAACAGTAAAATCAGATCAATTTAATTATCTATATGTAGTTATAAGGTGTTCTGCAAGTTCGATAATCATGATTATAATCTATTACTTATAACATTGGTACAAAATTCTGCACAGTAATAAATAAGTTGTTACATATTTTTCTATACCCAGTGATATGATATGGTTTTAGGCTAAAAATATGAAATTTATTTATAATTTGCAAACTAACATTAAAAAAATAAATATAACTACAATATTTTATTTCAGATACTGCAAGTGTCTTGTCTTATTGAGTTTTAATAAATCCAACATAATTTTGTACAAGCATATAATTAAATAGAAACCCCGAAAATGAAATATATGATATTAATAAATTAAGATCACATCTTCTTCACATGTTTAAATCCCATCAAATAGTAATGTTTCCAATTACTCGCCAGCAACAATTATACGAAAATTATTTAAAACTTAAAGCAAATGAAACAGAAAAAATTAAAACTCAACGCATAAATAAACAAAAAGAAATTAATAAAACCCAAATAAACAATGAATCATTAGACAAAAAAATCAAGAGAATAGAAAAACAGAGAGAATATAATATAAATCTTATAGAAAAGGAAATACTTGAAATGACATTAAAAAGATTAGATAAACTTAAATGTAACTTCATAAATTACACAAATAATGAAAGTGAAGAGCAAAAATTAGACCGTTTAGTACGTCATCGAAATAACTATTCAAATTTAATTAAAAATGAGTCATTATTAAAAAAACATACAAAATTAAAGACAAATTCTGAAAACAAAATTAATGCAAGAAAACTCAATAAAGATAGTAATACACGAGATAATACATGTAAGTTAGCAAGTAAAGGTTTAGAGATAGATGTTGAACCACATAGTGTAGGGGCAATGACAATTATTTGCAAATATTGTTCGTCCAAAAGTTTTTCATTCGAAAAACCTCAAGATGGCAAATTTACACATTATTGCCGGAAAAGTAAACTAAATCTAGATATAATAGAGGACTTTCCAGAATTTATACAAAAATTAGTGTTAGATAGTGACATAAATAGCAAAAATTTTAAAAATAATGTCAGAAAATATAGTAGTGCCTTGGCTTTTGCTTCTATGGGGGAAACTTATCGCCACCACCTGGGTATGGATCATATTGTTTTCGCATTCATGGTCAAATTTATCATGAATCAGCTACATGTTTGTATCCAACTAATGGAAAATTAGAAAAATATGCTCAGTTATATATTACTGATGTAACGTCTCTCATTCCCCGCCGGTCGGGTGCTCAGTAGTTACCAGGGTTCAGGAGCGAGGATGGGAGTCAGGACGGACTGGTACTAGAGGAATAAGCAAACACTTCTGTTTCTACCCAAAAATATAAAGAAAATTATATTCTACAAAAATAAATTAAATACAATCTATTGTAATATGTATATAAACCATTAAGGATGGCCGCTTAGTGCTTGGCGGCTGTCGAATCTAGTTCTCTGGGCCGGGGCAACCTGTAACAAAGCAGACACGGTGATACGGCGGGGCTGCGGTTACGGTCCCGGATATGATAGTACGCGTTCGCGATAGAGCTAATGGCGCACCTTGCCGTACTGTACTCGGGTGTTGACGAACGCGATATGGTTCCCACGCGGTGACTCGGGGCCGACGCGGTATCGCCGGTGGAGTAGATAGTGAGGGAACGTTCGGCTCAATACGCCTTAGGAAGGTAAGAACGCCTCAATACGGCTTAGGAACGTCTCAGTACGCCGTATAGCGGGATCGGTTCAGTTCGGTCTGGGTACGAACGCCTCAATACGGCTTAGGAACGGCTCAGTACGCCGTATAGCGGGATCGGTTCAGTTCGGTCTGGGTACGAACGCCTCAGTACGGCTTAGGAACGGCTCAGTACGCCGTATAGCGGGATCGGTTCAGTTCGGTCTGGGTACGAACGCCTCAGTACAGCTTAGGAACGGCTCAGTACGCCGTATAGCGGGATCGGCTGAGTGCGGTGCAGGTAAGAACGCCTCAATACGGCTTAGGAACGGCTCAGTACGCCGTATGTTAGGTAGTTAGGCTGGAGGCGGATGGGAAGGAAAAGGTCCTCGCAGGGAGTATCGGGAGTTTTCACTTGAATTGAAGACCTTGGAGCATAGGTACTGACATCTATATGCACCGGAACATACAATTTTTGTTAAAAAAATTCGTGTAAGATGGCGCTCAGGTCACAAATTTGAATTCATATTTACATTTTATGAAGGTGACTTGTGTTTACTATTACTAATTAATTAATAATTAGCAGAACTGTCAGATTTCAAACATGAACGAAACATGTAGAATCTTTCTGATAAAAAATAAATATTAATGCGGAAGTACAGATATTCTTTCATTTCTATTCCTATCAACAAGTAGTTTTTCAGCCAGTGTTGAGGAAATGCCAGACCAGCTTTTACCACAGTTTTCTACTCCAAAAACAGTTCGCCGGAAAAAGGTAAAGTAAATTAAATTTTTTTTTTAATTCTTGCAGCTCAAATTCCGCTAACATTAACCGAGTGGTATATTTACATTTACATAATTTAAAATCAAACATTGTGATTGTAGTTTTGCTATTTATCATTAGTTTAATTTTCAAAATATCGTTCCCTAAATATTAGAGTGATGATAATTTATTAATTTTTTATGTGTCATTAACAGGTATACTGCGTAATATAAATATTCGGCGAGTAAATCAGTTGTCGCCGAACGCACGTTATCTTTACTAGCAACTGAAGGTGATGGAGACATTTTTCTCTTATTCAGGAAAATCTTCTTTACATTGGCTGTCAAATTTAATATCTATCAATACACCAAGGGTATTCCAGCTCCATCACCTCTTCTACCTGGAAAATCTTCTACACATTGGCTATCGAATTCAATATCTACACCACGGGTATTCCGGCTCCATCACTAGGAAAATCTTCTTTACACTGGCTGTTGAATTCAATATCTACACCAAGGGTATTCCGGCTCCATCACCTGGAACATCTACTTCACACTGGCTGTTGAATTCAATATCTACGTCAAGAGTATTCCGGCTCCATCACCGATTCAACCAGAAAATTATTCGTATTGTTATTCTTAACTATAACTGTTTAATAATTGTAGTAACTGTAAATTAATAGCAAAATATTTTTTATATAGCACATTTTATATATAAAATTCTACTGTTTATATTGATTTTCCTGTACTATTTTGTATTCATATATATATTGTATATATGTGTAATATTTTTATACAAATATATTTTAAATATATGAAAACTTTGTATAATTTTTAAAAACATTTTATTAGCGCTTAAATTTATTCAACTACATCAGCGCCAGAAGAACGGTATGGGAACAAACTATCCAGTTACGTGGTTTAATGAATTTAACATTGAGTGCCCCAAATAATGAAAAATGCAAACCGAATATTATGAAAGATTTAAATTGTGTTATTAGAAATATTAATCCGTATTCTAAAGCATACATAACGTTTCAAATTACAGAAGTCAATGTTGCCATATGTGTTATGAAGTAACTAAATAAAAACCAAATATTCCTATAGGAACTAAACTGAAGATAGAAGTTGATATATTAGAATTGCCGATCGTAATTTATAAATTAAAAATTAACTACAATTTTTTAATAAAAACAGTGTTGCCAATTTATGAAGAAACTAAAGGGCCGGTTTTGAAATGACAAAAAAATATGTCATGTCGACCTGCATTTGTTTTTCGCAAAAAGTTGTTAGAAGTAGGTCGTCCTTGGGTTTTAACACAATGTGGACTAGTGTGCACGAATGACAAAAATGTTCTACGTCAATTAGAATTTGTTTTTTGTGTAACGGATGTGAGTTCAATCAGCAAAAATTGTTAGCGTAGGTGGTTGATTCAACTCGCTATCCGCTGCAGAGTGCTGGCACGTGGCTGGGTGGCTTCCGCCGTTCGATGACATTGGATAAGTTGGCAAAAACGGTGGAATACCCCCAAACGATATGTCAGCAGTTTGATTCGACTTGGTGGAAGATCAAAAATTTGCGATCATTCTCACATCGGGTGTTGCAAATCACGGTCGGGGTTAGGATATTTATTAGTAGTAATTTAATTTCAGTGGAATTGTTCATTTAGCTTACTTTAAAAAATATTGTTAGTATTTAAGTTATCAAATCTGACTTTATAATTTTTAATTTTTATAAAAATTATTAAACGTCGAAGCTTAAAGAGTAGTGTCTTTTGAAGTGCTCATTTTCACCTTCCACCCGCACCTACCCAGAGTACAGCATCAACGAAGGACGGCAGTGAACAGGTAAGTATAAACTTACATTCTTTGAACCGTCCTGCATAATTCAGTACGTCAACGAGGGCTTGTACTTTACTGCACAACCCTTCTGTTACATTTGCAAAATGTTGTCAGAAATATGTCGTGTTTGGTATCGAATGAAAAGTCTCGGGAAGGGCTGGTGTGCAGAAATAAAAATTTTCTATGTTGATCGGCTTTTGTTTTATGCAAAAAGTTAATAGAAGTATGTCGTGTTTGGTATTTAATAAAAGGTCTCGTTGAGGGCCGAAATGCAAAATTGACAAAAATGTTCCATGTCGATCGGTTTTTGTGTTTTGCAAAAAGTTGTCAGAAATATGTCGTGTTTGGTATCAAATGAAAGGTCTCGGCAAGGGCTCGCCTAGAGAATTGACAAAAAATGATCTATGTCGATTGGTTTTTGTTTTCTGCAAAAAGTTGTATAAAGTATATCATGTTTGGTCTCAAATGAAAGGTCTTGTTGAGGGCTCGCGTGCAAAACTGACGAAAATGGTCTATGTTGATCGGCTTTTATTTTCTGCAAAAAGTTGTCAGAAGTATATCATGTTTGGTATAAAATGAAAGGTCTCGATGAGAGCTGACATGTAAAATTGACAGAAATGGTTCATGTTGACCCGTTTTTGTTTTTCAAAAAAAATTGTCAGAAATATGTCATGTTTAGTATCAAATTAAATGTCTTAATGAGGGCTGATGTACAGAAGTAACAACAAATTTCCAATTACTTGCCGGAAGTACACTGTATTTGATATTAAATGAAAGCATTCAACAAGACCTGCCTTGCAGTAATAAAATTAGCTATCAAATATTAATATTTCACTGACGCCGGAGGCCTAGGGAACGCTCAGCGTAGCTGAGCATTCGCTAGTATCATATACTAATATAACAAAATATATGAAAAAAATGCATGTTAGATTTATATGTATTTTATTTATACCTGCCTGAAACAAGAGTGTTATGGATAGAAAACAGATATATTGTTCTGTCTAACATTGTTTGATTATTTTTTGTCAAATTTTATGTTTTAAACTGTCAGTTTTAGGAAGGAAATGAATTGTTTTCTATCCAAAGCACTCTTATTTCAGCCAGATATAAATAAAATACATATAAATCTAACATGCATTTTTCTCAGTTATTTTATTAAATTAGTATATGATATGTTTATATCGTTGAATTCAGAAAAAAAATAATCTATCGAATAAACTAAAAATAAACATATGTTCCCATTTAAAATAAGAAAGTTGTGTCTCATATTTTGTGAACCACTGGACTGGACTTTGCTCATTTTATTAGTCTAGTAAAATGGTGGTTCTTTACTAATTTAACTAGTCTCATAGCTCTTATAGTTCTCGAAATAGCAATGGTGGCACACTTAAATGGAACATCCTGTATAGTACTATAACAAGATGGTTTTTCTTACAGAATCTCGAACTGGATTATTACGCAGTGTTGGTGTTGCATTCCAAAAAGATTTGACTCCAAAGGCAAAATCTTTATATAAATCTGCTTGGTACTGGAAGAAAGCTTCTCACCATAGAAAACTAGAGAAACACTAATTCAAGCAGAGGTTGGCTGCCGCGGAGAAGTATTAAAAGTATGGCAAATTTATAAAAAACTCAGTGCTGACACATGCTGCTCAACTTTTCTTCGATATGCAGCACCGAAAAACCGCAAAAAACATCGAGCAAGGAGATTTATCAAGGAAGAAAAGGTCCTTTCTTTAACCTTGTTCAAAAACAGTGTTAAAAATTATAACTTTCTGCACAAATAATTCACACTGCCGTCCCCTAAAACTTTACAAAAGTTTCTGCATTCATTGACATTCGAGCCGGGTGTGAATAAACATTTATTTACCGCCCTTAAAAAGACGGTAAGCAGTTTGAAACAGCCACATCGATATTGTGCAGTAGTATTCGAAGAAGTGAGTGTTGCTGCCCCTTTGGACTATGAAGAGACCACCCAGAAGGTTATCGGTTTCGTCGACGATGGGGTAGACAGGCAAGAAGCCCTCGCAGACCATATTCTTGTTTTCATGGTGCGAGGGATAATTAAATCGTGGAAGCAGCCCATAATGTACACATTTTGTAAGGGTACAACAAGTAGCGATACACTGGCATCATTAATAAAAAAAAGTTATTTCGGAAGTACAAGAAATTGGTCTACTTGTAGTGGCGACGGTGTGTGATCAGGCCAAAACCAACGAAGCGGCTCTCAATATCCTGAAAAGAGAATCAAGAAAATATTTCATAAAAAATAATAAAGAAGTGAGGGACGATGAAATAATTATAAATGGGAAAAATATTATTCCGCTATATGATGTTCCTCATTTGATAAAAGGAATACGTAACAACTTATCAAAAAAAAAAATTAGTGGCTACTGTGAGAGGTCGGCAGTGTGTAGCTAAGTGGGATCACTTAAACGATATATACGAGGAGGACACACAGAGACAGTTAGAAGAACTTCGTTTGCTAACGAAGATAACAGAGGCTCATATAAATATTGACTCTCGCCAGAAAATGAAGGTTAAATTTGCCACCCAGGTTTTTAGTCATCAATTAGCGGCCACAATGAGTTATATGGCGAATGAGCAGGCCTCTTTCGTAGGAAAAGACGCTGAGCAAACAGCTATAATATTCCTTTTCTTAGATAAATTGTTCGATTCCCTAAATGCCAGCTCTCTTCAGGGAACGAATAAGAAACCATTAACAGTAGCTGTTACTGAATCTTCGGCCCACCATAAATTTTGGGTGGAAGCACTGGAAACTTTGAAAAGTATGAGATTTGTGTCAAAAGATAAGTCAAGAGAAGATGAAGTTCCACCTTCGGTAAAGAATTTTATTAAAACAGTTCAAGGATTCAGAAAGGTTTGGAATGTTTTAAAAAGTGACGAGGAAATTAAATTTTTGTTTCCAAGGAACCTGAATCAAGATCCACCGGAGAACTTTTTTGGCCTTGTCAGAAGTCAATGCTACAGAAATATAAATCCTACGTGCACCAATTTTAAGTATATTTTTAAAACTTTATTAATAAATAACTTCTGGGAGACACAGCATTGGATCAAATTGTGAGAGTGACGCAAGTGAGGGAATGCTAAATAACTTCAAGGATTTATTCTCTTGCGCTGAAGGTGAAAACGTTCTTGCAGATTGCAGCTCGTTTACTGAACCATGTATTCCCAGTATTAGTGAAAATATGGTGACACTAAATTTAAGCAATTATTGTACGGGTTTCATTTTAAAATCATTGAAGAAAGCTATTGGATCGTGTCGAATTTGTAGAAACGATTTGTATGCTCCTAAAATTGGAATCCAACATGGATTGATTAAATACAAGGAATATGACAATATTAATAGATTACAATACCCTAATTTCAGTAGCACAAATTGTTTCATACAAATTAAAGAATATATATTTTCTATTTTAAAAAACGATTTACATAAAGCAGGTATTTTTTATTTTATTAGACACAAAATAGAAAATGATGTATCGTTTGATTTTTTAACTTGTGAAGAGCATAAAACAGAAATTGTAAACATTATTATAAAAAAATGTTTTCTTTTAATAATTCATTTTTATATCAAAGAGAAAAACAATATATTAAAAGAGAAAAAAATAACTAAAGACACAAATAATTTGGACAAATATCAAAAACTGTGTTATAATAAATATATGCTGCCAAAAAAAAAAATAATTACAACAATATGTGTATTTATGTATATCCTTTTGTATGTATTTATATTAAAAATCATAATATTAAGTACTTTCGTGTTTTATTTTAATAAAAAGGAAAAACCTGACTTTCTTCTTCAGGTTGCCTATATATGACGTTTAAGTGTTCAGGTTTCTACCGCGATTGGTGCTGTAGATTGTCCGGAAGAATACTATTGCAGATCGCCATCTATAAGTAGGTATTCGCTATGAGTGTGACTGCAGCGCCAGACAAATATGAACTACGGGAGGCTGTCAGAGTATGTTTTTATACATATGTCAATAGCAAGAAACGGAAAAATAAAAAAATATTATAAATAATAATAAAGAAAATCGTTATAAAAAAAATGTGACCATTAAATGGTAATTACAGTTTTGTTTTTTAGTTAAACGAATCAACAACAAGTAAGTATAATGATAAAAAATAAGAAGGAAAGCAGTTAATATTAGGTTAAGTTGTTTGAAATTCATATCAAAGTCAAAAAATTATACTAAGTAAAAATCAAAATGAAAAATAAATAATTAAATAGTTGTCTCAATGGAATATATGAATATTTATTTAACTAATATTTTTTTTTTAGTAACAAAGAAGCCATGGATATAATAATAAAACTGGATTTCAGTCTATCACTCATCAAATAGATTTTCAGCCAGCAACAGTCACCAAGGGCAAAAATCTTACTCTTGCAGAGCATGTAAGAGATGTCGAGGAACACAGACGGAACAATGACAGCTTTTTAATAAAATCTCGTATTATTCGACAAGCCTCGGTCCACAGTACACCTTATATCACTTCATTAACCGTAATTTAAAATTTGATCATTTATTTTGTCATGGTAAATAAAGTTAGAATTTTGTAATTAACAGGTTTTTCTATTATTTTGCTTTAGATAAATTCTGAACGCTATGTGACGGATGTACACTGTAATTGTGTATATAATCAGAGTAAAAAGTGCAAACACGTCGCGGCGTTAATTTATTTTATTAACAATGAGGAAAGCGCTTCAAAGACGAGTCATGAACAGCAGTGGGGCAAGCCGAGCCCACGTCAATTTGCGAAAAGAAAATATTCCAAAGGAGAATATTTTAAAAATATGGTACCACACAAATATATCCAATTACATGAACCTAAAAAAGTTTCTGTCACTGAATTAAAAGTTGATTCACCCTTAAAACTAATAATGCAAGCACAATTAAAAGAAGATAATAAACGTACAGTGAGGAATGTTATGAATTCTTTATTAACGCAAGTTGAATTGAATTTGGAAAAAGAAGACTGCGCTGTGTGTATTGATAATTTATTAATTTTCTCTGAGGAACATTTAATTTACAAAAGTGAGTATGACATGGACAGTAAAATACGAGAGTTTTATCAGAAAAATGTGCAATTATCAGAACAGGAAATCGTCAATTTGTCTTGTGAAACAGTTAAGCAGTCTTCTAGTAATAATTGGTTCAAAGCTCGACGGTTAAGAATTTCAGCAAGTTCTAATGTTCATAGTATTAAAGTATTAAGTAGAAAACCAGTTGAAGCTTTAGTTTCAGACATGTTAAATCCTTGTAAAATTGACAGCGCTTCAACTACATACGGTTTAAAAATGGAAACTTATGCCAAAGATAAATACCAAGAATTGACAAATTGCATTGTTAAACGGGTTGGAGTGCTGGTTAGCAAATTTCAGCCTTGGCTTTGTGCAAGCCTGGATGGCGTTGTCACTAATGATGGCTCTATTTCTAAAATTGTTGAGTTTAAATGTCCAAGTACCTGTGAGAAGAAACCGATAATAAAGATTGTTGATAATTCAAGTTATGTGAAGTATTTACAATTTATTAATAATAAGTAAAAACTTAAAAAGACTGATGTTTATTATACGCAAGTTCAAGTCCAAATGTACGTCAGTGGTATGAGCGTTTGTGATTTCTTCATCTATTCACCTGTTGAAGATGGCAGTTGCTTGATTGAAGTTCACAGAGACGAAGATTTTTTAAAAACTGTGATTTTAAAAAGTGAAAAATTCTATTTTGAACATTATTTACCAGCTTTATATGCGACATTAACTACTGAAGACAGCGATAAAGAAAATAACAACAACAATGCTGATAATACTAATAACTTAGATAGTAATGAGGAAGATGAGATTGTATTAGAAAAACGAAGCTTTTCTGGAAGTGATATTGAGAATATTTTAAAGTAATAATAATTTATTTTTTATAATACATAGCTACGTAGAAATAGGAATTGTTGTCATTGTTACTAACAAGTCAATAATTAGAAAGTTAGTTAAGTAAAGACATTTATTCGTAACTTAAATTCAATATTTATTAAGTTAAGTAAAGAGTGTTATTGTTTGTTATAATAATGCCAATTTAAAAGAGTTTAATTATTCGTTACTAATATGATAATTATAAATAAGTTTAAAATTTTTTATTGTTTATTAAAAAAATTTAAACTATTTATTTATACCTAAACTTACAATATATTGACATCTTGGAAATATAATTTTGTATGCCATTAAATAAATACAATTTTGATGAGTAATAAAATATTTTCTATCTCTCATTTTCAGCATCTTCTTTATTAGAAATAATTGGAGGCTGCAAATTTATCAAAACACAACAAATGTGTAAAATATCGTGTATGCAATGAAACAGGTGCTGAAGAATTTTATGCAATATTTGATAAGTCCGTAATCGTTGCATGATTCTCTCTACGTGAATCCTAACTCTTGCTACACTGTACGTTTGTTGAGTTTCTTCCGTTGAAAATTCATTTTTTTTCTCAAGAAAAGGCGGCATAACCATTTGTACTTTTTTACCGCTTACGTTAATCACTGTTTTTATTTCTGGAAAACCTTTGTCAGTCAAAACAATGTCACCATCTTCTAATAGATCTAACAAGCCTGACTCTATTGTAAGTTGAGAATCCGATTTCCGCCCTCCAGCTACGTCAAATCTTAAGGAAATAAAACCTCCAGGAGTTATACCAATAAGAACTTTGGCCGTGAAGTTCTTTTTGTATTGGGAGTATGTTAAAACACGATTGTCGACACTTCTAGGAATATCAATTCGAAATTCTGTACAGTCAATTATGTAAAAGGCAATACCCTTTCAACTTTAGAAAGTAGGTATCAAATTACTTTAATTTGATTATTTCGCGTCTGATGTTTTATAAAGTTGCGTTGACAATTTATGACGTATGAGTGCAGTGTAATGAACCTGCAAAATATGTAATTAATATAAATTTTTCCATTGCAATCACTGATATTTGATGATTATGTAAAAATCCAAATTAAGTACTCTGATTAAAAAATACAGCAGTGGGTAGTCAGAGTCCGAGAAAGAAAGAACTAAATTATAATAACGATGTTGGTAAATAAGTTATTAAATTATTATTTTTGTTGAAACTTTTATTTTAATTTTAATATATATTTATTTTAATATAAGTAAATTGTTTGCGTATTTATTTTAACAACCCGTCTTTCCACGATCCGAAAGTCGACCTATTTAAAATACCTCGGTTTGGCAAGAACTCACATTTTTATTTTATTGTAGCGTTTGGTAAAAATTACCATTCGTTACAATTATAACTCGGGTGTTACTGTAATCAGGTAGAAACAGTCGGGCATAGTTTCTTGTACAGCGTCAATATCTGGCCAAAATACTAAATTTCTAGTTGCGCTAGCTAGTAGTTGCAAAGTTTCATAAAAAATTGTAGAAATTGTCGTTCTGTGAACACTTAACAGTACACCAAGTGCTGAAAATGTTAATCCAGTTTTCATTTTCATTAAAAAAATTAATAGTCGATCTTTTTTCGATACAATGTATTTTTTTCGCGTAGACATTCTTGTCAACAAGAAATCAAAATTATGAAATGATACCCCTGCCAGATCAATGATTTCTTGATCCTTTGTCACCGATGTGAATCCATTGAAATGTTTACTATCCGCTTGACTTTCTTTATCAACAAACGTTTTTTGAGGAGTACCACATTCTTTGTCAACAAATTTTTTATTACCACTGTGAATTTTTATCGACCTAGTATCTTCAGTAATTTCTGTCTGAGTTTCAGCATGACACAACTCGTCTTTGATATAACGATTGCAAGTAAACGTTTGAGAATTAATATCAGAGTTCGAATAAAAATCAACTTGACACTCTTGATCTACTTTTGAAGACACTACTGGAGGATTTTCAGTCATCACTTCTACCGATTCTATAACATTCAACTCGGCATTTGATATTGAAGGTAATTTTGCTTTCATCCGCCGATTCATTAAGCGCTTGTACCTGAAAATATAAAATTATCATTGCTAAGTCGTTCATATTGATTAAGTTTTACCGAATAATTTTTACCTGTCTACCGCAGAAGATTCATTTACTTTTGAAGACTTGTAAATTAAAGGAAATATAGTTGGGATGTAGCCAGGACTTAACTCCTCTTCTGATTTTTTACCTCCAATAAAATGATCACTACAAATACAATCATATGGCTTGGGAACCCACTGTGATCCATCAGCGCTAAAAAATTACGTGTTTACAAAATGTTATGTGTTAGCCTTTTTTTAAATTCAAATTTAAGCATTTATTATATATTAGATTTTTTTCATCACATAATCCTTTTAAAATTATTAACTTTCACTAAACTTAAAAATTTCGAAAAGGTTTGCGATTCTCCGAATTATTATTATTGCTAAAAATAAGGTTATGGTACTACTTACTTCAGCCTTTTAACTGCAGCTATCCACTGATTCCGTTGATTTATTTTCCACTTAACAGTCGGAAATTTATAAAATTTGCACTTACTTTTTCTGCTGGTATTTTTACAATTTACAACACAACAACTCTGGTGTCTCATTTTTTTTTTAATTTATTAAAATTAAAACAAAATAAATATTTTCACGTGTACTTGCTTACAATTTCAGTAATAATAGCCTCCCGCAACGCCGAAAGTAACCACTGCGAGCGCGTCAGTCGATTTAATTTCCCCTACCATGGCTTCACTCAGAGCGAATAGAATAATCTATGGTGGCAACGCAGTGACCAACAAAAACGCGATAAATAGGCCTCTTCATTTTCCCTCTCTCTCGCCTGCAGTATCCACGCTTAGCATTGCCACGCGCTGTCCATTCTATATGTCGATGGTTTAAACTCACAGCTAGTGTATGGCAGACAAATTGTGATCAGTCTAAGTTTGTCCTGCTAACCATGAACAAGCATAACTTTTAAGAAAATATAATTTTTACGTTTATAAGTAAAACACTTTGCTGTTGTTAGTGTTATTGTTTAATTTATAATTAGAACGTCTGGAAGAGAGAAACAAAAAATTTGAAATAATTTTATTGAAAAAAAAAATTCAGGGCCGTGCTATTTACAAAATATGCAAAGTGGAAATACAAGTGCTAGTAAATAGAATGAACGCGCATTACGAATGGTGTCAAAACAGACAAACGGAATTAGATCATTTGTCTGTTACGCCTATTGTAAAACAATTACTATGTGCTGTAGCGTCTTCTGCATCAGTAGAAAGAGTATTGTCTTCATTTGGGCTAGTTCATTCTAATATAAGAAATAGACTAAGTACAGAAAAAGCTGCAAAATTAGTTTTTCTTTACAAATATTATAATCAATAATTTAGTTTTTTTATACAATTTTTTGTTTGTTTCTAATTCCAAGTTAGAATTTTGTTACGTTAAATAATTTAGTATATTTTTTATTTTCTGCAGTATTTTTTATTTTATTTTAATAAAACATGTTTGTTTCTAGTTTCTAACTTTCTTATGATAAGTAGTTTAGTTTATTTTCTACAGTGATGTTTTTCTTTAAAAAAATATTTTTTTTTTTGATTAAAATAAATGATTTAAAAAAAAATCACTTGATTAAAATCTACACCCTGCTTAAAACCTTGTTTGATGAAAGAAAACCAATTTTCTTACACACTGACAAAGGCTTTGAATTTATTGCGAAATCAGTAAGATCATTTTTAAAAGAAAACGATATAAAATTTTGTGTTACTCAAAATTCTGATATTAAAGTTTGTTTTGTAGAAAGATTTAACAGAACATTGAAAACAAAAATGTATCGTTACTTTACATACAAAAATACATAAGTACAGATATGTGGATGTTTTACAAAATCTGGTTACTGCTTACAATAAGACAAAACATCGTTCAATACAATAAAAGTATGGGGAAATCAAAATAAAGTTAAATAAAACATAACAAAGAAACGAGGAAAATTTAAAATTGGAGATATTGTTAGAATATCTAGATACAAAAACTTGTTTGAAAAGGGGTATGAATCTAACGAGTGAAGAATTGTTTAAAATGTATGCTATTAGCACCAGACTCCCAGTTGTTTATAATTTAAAAATTGAATTAATGAAATTATAGAGGGCATTTTCTACGAGAATGAATTACAACGAATGTATATTGAATCTGATACAAATTATATAATAGGTAAAACATTGGAGACCAAAGACACCGGCCGCAGAAAGAAATTGTTTGTTAAGTGGAGAGGATATAGTGACAAGTTTAATTCCTGAATACCGGCAAATGCTATTCGTTTATTAAACAATGAATGATAAAGAATATTTTATAACATTAGCTAGTAATAGTTCAATGCAATATTTTCCTTATAATAAAACAACACATTTTACTACTCAATTACCGCAAAACATTAAATTAGTCGGATCCTGACAAGTAGCATTTTTTGAAATTATATATCCTTGTTCTTTTTATAACGTCAATGAATGCGAAAATACAGTAAATATGTATTTCGATAAAAAATGATAAACAACAAACAGATGCATTTATAGGAAAAATTCCTGCAAGAAAAAATAAAAAAAACATTGATAGTGTATTACATGAAATTAATCACCACTCTGTGATAAATAAATACGTAGCAAAGAAAAACGAGTAGCAACAAGATTCAAAGTTACAAACGTTTATTGTATGAAATTAACTCAGCGGTTAGCACTTCAAATAGGTTATCCACCGTTTACAGACATATATCATCAAAAAACTTCAGTTAATTTACCTAATATAAAATTAGGTATACCGCCACAATTATATATTTACAGTGATATCATAGAATCTCAATTAGTAGGGCGATGTTGTCACCCCGTTGTTAAGAATTGTACACGTTAAAAATAACAAATATGTTTTTGGATCTAATGAAATGATTACATAAGCTCAACCACATTTCGTACCTGTTTTAACCCATTAGCGCCCACCGTATGATTTATCATAAGCAAAACAGTATTTCATTTAAGGTTATATTTTTATGGTTGTTTGACATTTCGTTTTTGTTTGCGAAGTTTAAATTACGACTGAAACTACAAATTTTCGAAAAATAATCACAGCACATAAAAATAATAGTATATATTATTGTAATTGTTGTTTTAAAACAAGTATTATTATTTTCTTGTTTCCATAATGAGCAAGAGGTAAGTTTTTCGTTTATATCTAAACTAAGTTTAAGTTTAGGTAGTAACAGTTAATTGTTTATTTGACTCAAATGTATTCTTTAGTTGTGTGATTATTAATATTTTTCAAATCAATACATTTTGAATAAAAAAAGGCACATATGTATATGTTACGTATGATTTATCATACTTTGGACAAGTTAAGGTATAATATAAAATTATCGTAATATTTTTAGATTTGTTTATAAAAAGAAGTATGATCCTATGGATCCGCAGGATGCCGAAGATCTATTAAACATTTTAGAAAATGTGGATTCTGAATATGAATGTTATGAGAAATTTGAAAATGCTGAATCTTTAGAAATGGCCCTACTACCTCCAGAGGATGGAATGGAAAGTGATCAGGATGGCGCACTAAATGATGATGATATTTACCTAATATACACGATTTAGGTAAAGGAATTTTAGCTCAAACCGTTGAAGTTTTTACAATAAACAAAGAAAACACTATTCTCATTCAGCAGAACGATTTACATAATCTTGAAGATAGTGATAGATGGAAACTTTAGCTGAAGTACGAAAAAAAAATAAAACTTCAAATTTCTTCGAAGATAAAAGAAAAAAGAAAAGAAAGAATTTGGAACGAAATAAATTTGAATTTGAAAAGGGAAGAAACTATTAATACCTAATTTGGAAAAGTCATCTCCGCGTGTAGTTGAAAAAATAAGAAACGAAAACTGGTTGCCAATTGATTTATTTAAATTTTTTTTCGACGATGAAATTGTGAAACATATCTGCCAAACAGAGGCGTTCCGACCCGGGGGTGCATGGCGTGCGAGGCACACGGGCGCCAAATCAAAGGAGCGGCAGAAGCCGCCCCGCTATCTAAAATTTAATAAGGCGTTTTTGAAAAAATCAGAAGTTACAAATAAATCAAAGGGGCGGCGCGCCGCCTCGTTATGTTAAATTTAATAATTCTTTTTTAATAATGCCAAATGTTACTTGATTTGATTTAGAGCGCAAATTTAATGATTTCGTTGTTTTATTATTTTTAAATATTACTTATTTTCATAAAATGTAACTGACATCGTGTTATGTTTTTGCCTCATATTATTTCTCACAACAGATAATTAATCTGAAAGAATGAACCGTTAGTGTTCCGGAAAAAGGCACTAGGTTAAGATTGGTACAAATGTATCTTCTCGTTTATAAGAATTTTCATAATAAATAAAACTTCAAAAATGTATACGGTAAAAAATGTTATCGGCTGAGAATTATCCTGGAAAGGATACGGACAAAATAAATCTTTCAAAAAATGATTGTTATGGTTATAGTCAATGCAAAAAATAACATTTGTTTAAATAATTTGAGGGAACAGGGTACGCAATAACAATAAAACATTAAAAATATATACGTTAACATATGTAATCGGCTAAAAATTATCCTGGAATAGATACGGACAAAATAAATCATTCAAAAAATGATTGTTGTGTTCATAGCCAATTCAACAAATATCATTTGGTTAAATAATTGAGGAGATCAGGGTACGTAATAACAATAAAACATTAAAATTCCCTTTACACAGATATCCGAAATCGAAAATCAGCCTCAAACTCAAAACTCTCCTACAGGATACACCCAGATTTTTCCACCTTTATCGAACAGCGCGAACAGTAGCTCAGAATGGCAAACAGTTAAATCAAACAAAACAAAACGAAACAGTCCAGAAATTAACAGCAGGAACGTCAGACAAAAAACTCTAACTGATTTTGTGGTAAGGATAAATACTCAAAATAGATTCCAGGAATTAACTAATCAAGACCCAGAAAATGATAATGATGACGAAAATACAGTTGAAAAACGAGAACCTAAACCGCCACCTATTTTTATTCCTGATATAATTAAATTGCAACCATTACTGGAAATATTGAACTTAGTAGCCAAGGATGATTATTTTTTAAAATCAATGTCAAACAATCAGGTTAAAGTCCAACCCCATACATCTGAGAGCTACACAAAAATCATTAAGACCTTAACAGAGAAAAAAACGGCTTTTCATACATATCAGTTAAAACAGAAAAGAAACTTTAGAACAGTCCTAAGAAATATCCACTACTCTGCGGATATAGAATATTTGAAAACTGAAATAGAGTCGTATGGTCACAAAGTTATTAATATTCACAATATTAAAAATTGGAAAATTAAACAGCCGCTTCCCATGTTTTATGTGGACTTAGAACAGCAGGAAAATAATAAAAAAGTATACGACATTAAATATTTATTAAACTGCAAAATTGAATTCGAACCTCCGCGAGTAAAACGACAAATCGTACAGTGTACTAATTGCCAAAGATACGGACATACCCATAACTACTGCGAGCGGCAAGCACGCTGTGTGAAATGTGGGAAAAATCATCATACATCTACGTGTGAAAAACCATCTAATACAGATGCAACCTGTGCCTTATGTGATGGAAAACACCCTGCAAATTACAAAGGTTGCGCAATATACAAAGAGATTCAAAAAAGAAAATATCCCACTTTACGTACTAAACAAATTACTCAACGACCTACAAATAATAATATCAACATCCGTCCAGCACAATATGTAAACAATAACAATACATATGCAAGTATTGCAAAAATGTCTAATCAGCAACCTACTAATATTAATGCAAATACTGCAAAAAATTCACAGGTCGAGACGCCAGCTAATGAAATCGTTACCCCGGAAATAAACACACAAGGTAATTCTAATAAAAATCTAGAACAAATGTTATGTAAACTAATGGAACGTATGGACACAATGTTAAATATTTTAACAACATTAATTTCAAAAATAAAATGAATACTCAGATGAAAATTGTATTATGGAATGCCAACGGCTTGGCTCAACATAGCCAAGAATTAAAATCATTTATTATTAACCACCAACTAGATATAATACTTATATCAGAAACTCATTTCACGAATAAAAACTACCTTAAAATACCAAATTATTCAATATATTCAACAAATCATCCTGACGGAACGGCTCATGGTGGAACTGCAATTATTGTAAAAAATTCAATTAAACATTATGAACTTGTAAAATACCAGAAAGAATATTTGCAAGCCACAAATATAAAAATTGAAACGCTATCGGAATCTTTTGTAGTGTCAGCAATTTATATGCCACCGAAACATATAATTAAAAACGAAGAATGTACTACCTTTTTTAATACATTGGGAAATAAATTCATTGCTGGTGGAGATTACAATGCTAAACACCAAATTTGGGGATCGAGACTCATTACACCAAGAGGAAGAGAATTACTCAAAACTATCCAGAATAAACATTACATAACCCTTTCAACTGGAGAACCAACCTACTGGCCGACTGACCCAAATAAAATACCTGATCTACTTGACTTTTTCATAGTCAGTGGAAAATCAGAAAAATATTTTAAAGTAGAATCCTGCGTAGATTTATCATCAGACCACTCACCCGTAATTCTAATATTCAGTACACAAATACCAAAAGTAGATAAACCCGCCTCTCTCTGTAATAAAAAAACGAATTGGCACAAATTCAGGAACATACTAGAAAGTAAAATCTCGTTAAATGTCAGCTTAAAATCTCAAGAAGACTTAGATAATGCTGTAGAACATTTAACAAAATCAATTCAGGAATCTACTTGGCAATCGACCCCAATACAAAAATCTTGTAATACTGTAACAAACGTACCAGCGTACATCAAACATTTAATAGCTCATAAACGGAAAATTAGAAGAATCTGGCAGACAACTCGAGACCCCCAAGTAAAAAGTAAATTAAATAAAGCCACCAAAGACTTGAAAAAAATATTGCAACAAGAAAAAAATGAAACAATTCAAAACTATCTTGAGAATTTATCAGCAACAGAAGCAAGTGACTACTCATTATGGAAAGCAACGAAAAAAATCAAACAGCCCCAACAACACATTCCACCTATTAGGAAAGAAGGCGGACTATGGGCAAGGACTGACTCTGACAAAGCTCTAGCCTTTGCAAATCACCTAACAAAAGTATTCCAACCTTTTCCACCCTCGATACCACCAGAAGATGAACAATTCATATACAACACGTTAGAACATCCCTTTCAGTTGGATTATCCTATACGACATTTTAAACCGAAGGATGTTCTCGAGATAATATGCAAACATATAAATCCAAAAAAAACTCCCGGATACAATTTCATCTCTGGAAAAATTTTAAAACAACTCCCATTTAAAGCAATCATCCTTATAACTTATATATTTAACACAATCTTAAGACTTGGAGTTTTTCCATCACAATGGAAAGTAGCTCAAATTATTCTTATACACAAACCAGGGAAACCCGCTGAGGAAACATCGTCCTATCGTCCAATAAGTTTACTACCTGTACTTTCAAAAGTATTTGAAAAACTTTTCATCACAAGACTGGAGCCCATACTTATGCGAAGAAAATTAATTCCTGATCATCAGTTTGGCTTCCGAAAACAACACTCAACTATTGAGCAGGTTCATAGAGTAGTCGACGTAATAAACAAAACATTTGAAAGAAAACACTACTGTTCAGCAGCTTTTATAGATGTTTCGCAAGCGTTCGATAAAGTGTGGCATATTGGCCTGCTATATAAATTAAAAAGTAACATCCCTCATACCTTCTATCAAATCCTAGAATCCTATCTAACAAACAGATATTTTACAGTAAAATACAAAGAAGAATGTAGTCCATTATACCCAATCAAATCAGGAGTACCCCAAGGTAGTGTTCTTGGACCTATTCTCTACCTCATTTACACGGCTGATATTCCAACAACTCCAAATTCTACAGTTGCCACATTTGCTGATGACACAGCAATCCTAGCTTGTCATAAAAATTCAGCAGAGGCCTCACATCTTCAAATACAGCTTAAAAAAATCGAAAAGTGGCTAAAAATCTGGAGAATAAAAGCCAACGAAACCAAATCAGTCCATGTAACCTTTACCTTGAATAAAAGTACGTGTCCTGTGGTAACACTCAATAACCAACCGCTACCGCAAACTGAAGAAACAAGATATCTAGGAATACATCTTGATAGAAGACTAACATGGCGTAAACACATCTTCTCAAAAAGAAAACAACTGGGACTAAAATTCAGGCAGCACTATTGGCTATTAGGTAGAACTTCCAAACTGTCACTGGAAAACAAACTACTGATATATAAAAGCATCTTTAAACCAGTCTGGACGTATGGAATACAACTCTGGGGAACAGCAAGCAACTCCAATATTGAAATACTTCAACGCTTTCAATCTAAGTGCCTCCGAACAATTACAAATGCTCCTTGGTATGTGCCAAATGTAAACATCCACAGAGACCTCAACATGTGTACAGTGAAAGAAACAATCGAACAATTTAGTACCAAATATCTTAAAAGACTTGAAGCCCACCCAAACATAAGTGCAGTGAAATTGTTAGACAGCAGTGAGGACATACGACGATTAAAACGTTTTAAACCATTAGATTTAGTAGATAGATTTAACTAACATTATATAGTTAATATTTAGAGTTTTTGTCAGTGGACAAATGCTCCTCATGTAATTCATTTGCTGTTATATTTTTACTTATTATCTTATATTTAGATAGATTGTAAAATTCTTAGGAGATACAAAAAAAAAAAAAACATTAAAAATGTGTATGATAATATATGTTATCGGCTAAGAATTATCCCTGAAAGAACACGGACAAAATAAATCATTCAAAAATTGACTGTTATAGTTATAGTCAATGGAACAAATATCATTTAGTTAAATGTTTTTTATAATATATATATATATATATATATATATATATATATATATATATATATATATATATATATATAGTGGCCATTCATCCCGTTATGGGATTAAGCCGCTTCTTATGAAGCTCTCTAGATCCTTTATTATATTATTATAGGGGGGATCAGTCCCTATTTCATTTTCTTTTAAATTTTCTCTGCAATTTTTTTCCATACTTTCCTATTATTCGTTTTGTCTTCCCAATTTGTAATGTAATTGTCTTTTAGGTCTTGAATTACTTCTTTCTTCCATGTTGATCGTGGTCTTCCTCTCTTTTTGTTTACTATCGAGTATATCATTGCATCTTTTCCTGCTCGCCATATGTGTCCCAACCATTTGACTCTCTGCTGTTTTATTTTTTTAATTATATCTTCATCTTCTAGTTCTTGTAGTATCTCTCTGTTCATTCTTATCCGATATTCATTTTCATCTACTTTAATCAGCCCTAATATTGCTCTTAATATTTTTCTTTCTGTTATTCTTAGTTGTTCTTCTTCTTTCTTGGTCATTGTTAGTGTTTCTGCATCGTACATTATTATCGGTCTGATTATTGTTTTGTAAATTCTTATTTTCGTTGTTTTTGTCAGTGTTTTGTTTTTTAATAATCTTTTGTACATATGAAAAGCTTTGTTTGTTGCAAATATTTGTTCTTTTATTTCTGTTTCTCTATCTCCTCTATTTGATATCATAACACCCAGATATTTATATTGTTCTACTTCTTCAAATTCTTGTTCTCCTATTTTTATTGTCTTGTTCTTATGTTTTTGACCAAATCTCATAATTTTTGTCTTGCTTTCATTTATTTTCAATCCAATTTTCTTTCCTTCTGCTACAATTTCATTAAACATTTTTTTCATCATTTCCCATCTTTTTGTTATGATAACCAGGTCATCAGCATATGCTATTATTTGGCCACCGTTAGTTCTTATCGAGTTTTTGTTTATTTTTCTTGTTACATATTCTATAACTAAATTAAAGAGACTGGCAGACAGTGCGTCACCTTGTTTCACTCCTTTGTTTATTGTGAATTCTTCTGTACTTCCGGATTTTGTTTTTATACATATTCTTGTATTCTGCATTGTCATTTTTACTAGTCTTCTCAGTTTTGTTTCAATTTTTAACTCTTTCAATATCATCATTAATTTACCTCTATTTATGGAATCAAAAGCTTGTTGGAAATCAATAAATAACATTTCTATGTTTATATTAGCTCTTTGAGTTTTTTCTATAATTTGTTTTAATATATGTATTGCGTCTACTGTTGATTTTCCTTTTATAAATCCGTATTGATATTGACCTATTTTATTTACTTGTTCAGCTAATCTTTTTTGTGTAATTGATGACATGATTTTGTATGCATTGTTAAGTAATGTTATGCCTGTATAATTTTTACATTGCTGTGGATCCCCTTTCTTATAAATTGTTACAACTTGGCCTTCTTCCCATTTTGTTGGCATTTTGTTCTTCTCTCCAGATTTTAATTATTATGTTATGCATCTGTTCATGTAATGTGTGCCCGCCATATTTTATAAATTCCATGTTTATCCCGTCGCTTCCTGGAGTCTTGCCATTTTTACTATCTACAATTATTTTCTTAACTTCTTCTATTGTTGGTTCTCTCACTGTATTCTCTTCATTTTCTTCTTCTATTTCATCTTTTTCTATCTCTGTGTTTTCTTCATTCAGTAACTCTTTGAAGTATTTTTCCCACACTTTTTTGTATTGTTCCTGTGCTTCTGTTATTTCTCCAGTTGTATCTTTCATACTATTTACAATTGACTTATGTGTATAATTTTCTTGCGTTATTTTTGTATAAAAACGCTTTGTGTTTCTGTTCCTTCTTTCTGTTTCTATGTTTTTTATTTTTTCTTCCATCCATTTTCTTTTAGTTTTTCTTACAGTTTTATTGCATTCTTTTCGGTTTTGCTAATACTCGATTTTGTCTTCATTCTTATTTGTCTGTATCCATTTGATTCTTTTTTGTGCTTTATTGTCTTGTAGTATTTTGCATTCTTCGCTGAACCATTCTTTTTTGCTCTCTTTCTTTTGTATTCCTATCTTCCCTTCCACCGCTTCTATAATACTTGTTTTTATTTCATTCCAGTTTGCATCGATATCTGTTATATTCGTTATATTACTTTTGATGTTTTCTTCTAGTCTTATCACGTATTCATTTCTACTATGTTCGTTATTGAGTTTTTCTAAATTCCATTTTCTTTGTTTATTATTATGCTTGTTGTCTCTTTTTATCTTTTGTTTTATTGTTGCAGCTACCATATAGTGATCAGTGTCAGCACATGCTCCCCTATATGTTCTTACATCCCTTATTGATGTTTGCCTTCTTTTAGTTACTAGTATGTGGTCTATTTGTGTATTATATTTTTGATCTGGTGACGTTCTTGTTATTTTATGTTGCCATGGGTGATCGAATTTTGTGCTACTTATTATCATATTAGTTTTTATTGCAAAGTTACATAATCTTTGCCCATTATTATTTGATATGTTATGTACTGTGTGTTTTCCTGCTACTTCTTTAATATAGTGTTCTTCGCCTACTTGAGCATTTTAATCACCGAGTAATATTAATATGTCTTCTTTTGCAATATTTTCTAATTCCTGTTCCATATCGTCGTAAATTTTTTCTTTTTCCTCTTTCTTTGCGTTCTCCGTTGGTGCGTAAACATTTAATAATGATATATTGAAAGGTTTTGCTGCTATTCTTAAGTACGCTATTCTTTCATTTATGGGTTTAAAATTTAATATATTGTGTTTCATTTCCTTCATTATCATAAAAGCTACCCCATATTTCCCTTGTTTTTCATCCCCTGAGTATAATAATGTGAAGTTTTTATTGTTTACTTGCCCATTCCCTTTCCACCTGGTTTCCTGTAATGCTCCAATATTTATCCCATATTTTTCTAATTCTACGCCTATTTCTATCATTTTTCCCACTACTAACATTGTTCTAACATACCATGTACTTATTTTTACGGTTTATTTTTACTTGACTTATATTTACTTTTTATTTTTAATATTTTCTTTATTGTTCCTTCACCTATATCATTACTTTCTAGTAGTTTTTTGAAGCCGTACTTAGTAACAGTTTTCCTTCTTTTTCCCTCCATTCATACCATTCATTATCAATTTTAAGTTTTTTATAGCCAATTTTAATTTCTTTGTTCTTTGATTTCTCCTCCTTTGCTACTTTTATTATTTCTTGCTGTATATCCATTTCTTTTTTTGTCAACTGACCTTCTATGTATATTTTTGTTTTTCCAAGTTTTCTTTTATTCTCCATAATCTTAATTTTATTTTCCCAAGTATCTACTGTAGCAACTGTGTGTTGTCTTTCTTCGTTTCTTCCTATTTTGTAAGTGTCTGTTATTTTAACTTCGACTCCTATTTTGCATTTTATGAAATCTTCTACATCTTTATTTTTGTTCTCTAATTTTGCACCTTTAATTATAATATTATTTTTTATCATGGCCCTTTCTCTTCTGTCTTCCTTTCTTTCTAAATCATAAATTCTCTGTTTTAAGTTTTGTGTTTCTATTTCCACCTTTGTTTCATTGTTTTTTAATTTTGCAATTTCTTCTTTTAATTTATCTATTTTTTGTCTGAATATATTATTTTCTCTCCTTATTTCCTTTATTTCTATCATTATTTCAGACATCATGCTCTTTAGTTCTTCCATATCTTTATTTTTAGTTTTAGTTGGTGTCCTTTTAATTATTTTGCTTCTTTTAAAGACTGCGTTTTCTGAGTCGCTATCTCTTCTTCTTTTCCCCTCGTCAGTGGATGTTCCTTCTTCGTATTCTTCCTTTCTTTGTTTGTCTTCAATTGTAGATATTTCTTTTTTGTGTTCTTTATTCATGACATTTGAATTTAATTGAAAAATAACTTGAATTTATTTTATTTTGTACTTTGCACGCAATGTAATGTTCAATGTTTATACAAATAAATCCACTTGTCGCAACAGATCCGTGGTACGGGTCTCTCTCAGCAAACGTCGGGTCAGCGGTTCAAAACCCAGCGCCCTATTTATTTTTATTTTTTTTATCAAAATTTTATTTAAATTCTAAAGCTAAATTTATCCTATTTTGAATTTTTAAATTTATTTTCCCTTTTTTTTGTAAATAAAATAAATAATTTATATAGATAGTTATAATAGTTTTTTAAGACACTTCTCGCACCACGTTTTAACCACAGTTCATTGACACTTCTTGTCCACTTTAAAGGTTAGATTTAAGTAACAATGAAAAAAAATCCTATTTATTTGTTAGTTTTATACCACAAATCACAGTAAGAGATGCACTTAATCTGTACTTCAGTTTATACAAAGTTTAAATTTTATTTTTGCTTTTTTACTGTTTTCACTTATTAACTTAGCCAATCAACGTGTATCGTACAACGCACCACTCGAAAGTTGTTTTTTATAATTAAAATCAAAATAATTCAAGTATGTGTTCTCTCACAAGTCGCGGCATTGTGGGACGTTATTTGCTTTTAATAGTTTCTTCCTAGAATAGCTTGATATATTCCCAGAAAGTATAAATGTATTTTTGCACAAAATTAATTTATTCAATAATGACGATTTCATTTTATTTAGTTATATTTTACATTTACGTGAAAATAAATAAACTTAAACGAAAGCAACTAGATTTTTTAGTGTTTCTTTGCGACCCGGTATTTTGTTTCCGTGGCCCGGTATTGGATCGCGACCCGGCATTTGGGAAATAGTGCATTCTATTACATTCTATGACCTTGGAGCATTGCGGACTTTTAAAATTTGTTGGTTGATTTACCTTCGTAATTTAATTTTTTTGAATGAATTTTTTGAAATACTGAAATTATATTTTTCATAATATGTATAATAAAAGCAAATTTGATGAAATAAATAGGTACATAAATATAGTTTCATTTAAAAAATGCCTGTATTTAACAAGTTCATCAATAAACACAATTTTCTATTTCTTTCTTTTTGATTAGTTTTAAAATTCATATTCCTATATTTAATAAGTTAAAATTTTGTGAGTCTTATTTATTATATATAATTTTCTTAAATAATCTAGTAAAGAATTTCAGAAGGATGTAAAACCTATTCTCTTACTTAACTTGTATAAGCAATATCCTACACCTTCGAAACAAATCAATATTTTTATAAAAAGTATTTTGTAAAGAAAGTATGTAATTATTAAAATATTCCTGTATTATTTTTAAATTTACAAATTCTTCAAATTATAATTTTATATTGTATAAATATATTTGTGTTATCTAATTCGAAATTTTGTTGACAAATCGTCTCACAAGATTCACATTTGTGTATTTTTAAATAATTGTTTAACAAACACGACTTTAAATCAGCCAGTAACATCATATTATACATGGGTGTCGTCAAAGCGTGGAAAGTTTATATAGCTTCTTCCACTGGGAATATGCGAAATATAATAATTTCTTTTTGATAATTACTTTTCCTAACTTTTATCAAAGTGACAATAAATTTGTTGCTTTGTTGTTTGATTTCTGTATTTCCACATTTTTATTACTGTCGTTAATGATTGATGAATAGGGAAACTGGAGCCACGAAGATGTGACGAACCTTTCCGATTTTAAACGATGAACCCTTTAAATTTGTTGGTGTTCAGCTTAGATCAGTGTCTGCCAAACATGTTTACCTTACGACATAATTGGCAAGGAGAATTTATATTGCGGCACACCATACATACATCTCAACAGTACTCTCGTGATTTTGTTTCCAGAAATTACTACAGGGTGATTTTCCACGCGTTGTTTTTCTACAGTTTTGAATTTTTCGCGGCACACTTGGAATCTCTCCCGGTACATTACCTTGCCGTGGCACATAGTTTGGCAGACACTGCATTAGATAATTGGTATACGGAGAGGGAGAATAATACGACTTATTTCATTTTACTATCTGTTGTCGCAAAGAGAAGTTGGTTGTTACGCGTTCGTTTTGATATTCAAGAATTTTACATTCGTAGTTTTATCTTCAGATTTTTGTTAATTAATATCTGCCTGTCTAGCTGACTGTTTTTTATTCCTCAGCTTAATATAATTAGGTGTAATTTGTATTGTCTTCTTACAGTGTTCAATTCATAATTGAGTACTGCGTTTTTTTTTTGTTTTTGTCTCTCATTTTCTTTGAGTATTGCGGTTTTCCTTGTTTTTTTTCTCTCATTTCTTTCATTTCTTTCCTGGTATTATCATATGTTGTTTGTTTTATTACCCTTTATATCGTTTCATTTTTAAATTGCTGCTCTGGTTTCATTGTGATTTTATTGTTTTCTTTTATATAATTCTATTATATAATTTAAGGTATTCCTAGTTATAAACATTAATTTTTTCTTTCCCCTTCTCTCTCTTTCTCTTATGGTTGTAATTAAAAAACTGATCACAACTATTGTTCATTTCTTTAGTTTTAATTTGGTAATTAAGTTTTTGCTTTTTGATAATAAGTTCTTCATTGTATTGTCTTAAGGTTATTATCAGTAGTTTGTTTTACACAGTTTATTACTCATTTAATATTCGTTTTAATATAACAGATGATTTGTATTACTTAATTAATATTTACGATTTTTGTAGATTTGGCTATTAAAATATATTTTACTTTTATCGACTAAGTATTTCCATTTTCTGACTTTTATATTATAATTTGAAATATAATCATATAATGTGTGTATTTAATTTTGTTAGTTAGTTTACTACAATTTTTAGAAACAAATTCCTTATATTCTGCCTATTTATATTCGTACTTTTAAGTTCAAACACAAATTTAGTATTGATATTACAACTCTGATATAAGCTTTGTTATACAGTAATAAAATTACATCTACAAAATGCCGAAAAAACTAAAATTATACGATAAATTTAAATATTGCTTAATTAAATACAATATTGATTTAAATGATTTAAAACAAGCTTCAGTTCATAAAAATGAAAGTCTTCTTTCAGATATATGTAAATATTTGAAAATTTAAAATAATCTCAAAAACAGAAATATGTTGTATTACTATACCAGAAAAAAGACTAATCAGCCTGATACGACAGAAATAGTAAATAAATGTTTAATACGTAAACCTAATATTTTAACATCTGCTTACGATCCCGTGGATCATAAGGTAGAAACAGTTACAAGTAAAAAACTACGATTAGTACATGAACCTCTTACTTCAACACCTGTTAATACAAATAAAAAAGTGAGATTTTACATAGATGATATCAATCCTATAGAAAACTCACCTTCATATTGTAAATCTAAAATATCTCTGAAACGTTATCTACACAGCCAAACTACACTATCTGTAAAACGAAATTTATTTTCTGAGAAAGAAGACAATGTTTCAGTTGATTCTTTAATACCTGTTTCGACTATACACTATCCTAAAGAACGCAGTCAAAATGTTTATTTCCCGTCTAATGAAATTCAGACTGAAAATATTCCATCTGATTATTCTATTCTTCCTTTCAATGAACACTATTCGTTAGAGACTAGTAGAAGTCAGTTTGGAAATATTTCTCTTGAATCCTCATATGTTCCTAGTGAGCAGTCTTGTAATGAAAGTATTAAAAAGGTGTTTGCAAATTCGATAATAATTTCTTGTGAATTTTGGAAAAAGTATTTCTTCAGTACAGACAAACTGAAACTTGGTTGGACTCATGATTTCAATGACTATTTCGCAACTACATATCCTTTATGTGTTTTGGCATCTAAATGGCATAGATGCTATAATAAAAAACGAAAGCAAATTAAACAGTCTTTTGTTGCCTTTGCGATTTGCAAACATACGGGTTGTGCATCTTTTATATTTTTTACAACTCAAGATTTAACAAGCGGAAATATCTTAATGAGTATTTTACAAACTGGACAACTTAAACACGGTAATGAAAAACATCGGCGGTTTTTATCAGGGAATCGTAGGCAAGAGAACGGAGAAAGACTTAAAATAGTCACACCAAGTGTAGTTAGATTTATCAAAAGCTAACTGCACTATTTTAAAAAAGGGAAATTTAAATAACGCTCCTAGTTTAAACGTTCTGAAAAAAATATCAAGTGAAATTATAAAATCTAAAGACTTGGACAAAGATTTATTTCAGCATTTAATAAAATTACAGAAATTTCAACAATCATCTACCAAGTGGCAAGAAAAAAAAATGAATGGTTATATTCAAGATATCGGTTACGATCGTTTTTATGTACGGTTGCAAACAGAGGATCAGATACGACATCTAGTTTCTTTAAGGAAACATTCTATCTTTTTATATTTAGATGCTACCGGAAGCGTAATTGCACGTCCTCCATGGATAGATGGAAAACTATTTTACTACGCTTTAGTTCTTCTTAAAGCAGGAAAAGCTCCTCTTCCTGTGGCGGAATATATATCGTCGAGCCACAATATTCCATCCATTCAATTTTTCCTTTCGCATTCATACATGATCTAAAAACAATTTGCCATTCTAAAAAGCTTCTTGTTGCTAAGGTTGAGACTGATTTTAGTATGGTCCTAGTTCAGACTGTATTGTTATCGTTTTCAAAATGGATTTATTGAATTATTTACGCGTATCATGGCATCATATCTACTCAGGTACACCCATCGATTATTTAACGTTAATTCATGTATGTTCCACACATTTTTTCAAAAACTCTACCCAAAAAATAAATACTTTGACAAATACACACAAATAATATTCACATTATGACGGAATATTGGATTAATATTCTTTTTGTATTTGGGCAAGAATACGAAACAGATGATACAAAAACCGCAATAAAATTTTTGCAGCACAAAAGAAATATTTTTACCCAGATATATGGATGTATGCCCGAAATAAATATTACCAATAATGAAATTTGTTAAGGAAGAAATCTCCATTTTTTATTTATTTCCATTGCATTAAAGAAGAAATATCTAAGTTACAATCTGACACCACTAAAAATAAGAATATTAATTACTTGCCATCTTTCTTGAATTATTTAGAACGGGACTTTCTGCCATTTTATCTAATTTTGTCTGGATTATTAATGTCCAAATATTGTATTAGGAAAGACTGCAACCCGGTTGTGGAAAATTGGTTCAAGATAGTAAAAAAGACACGTTTTCTGGTAAACATAGGATTTTAGTTCCGCATTTTATACAAAAAATGGAATCCCTCTTAAAAGGACGTATTATTGACCATAAACTTGATTTAAATACAAATATATCAAAGAAAAGTAAATATCAACAAAATAAATATGTTTTAAATAAAGACAGAAAATTAAACCGAAAAAACCCATTATTAATAAAAATGATTCTTTAAATATCACATTATCTCAAGAAACTTGGGCAAAAAAGGGTCTCCTCTAATTAAAAACAAAAATTACTTTTCGGACTTAAATGATAATAATTCAATAGCAAAAGCACCCTGGTTAGAATATACCAATTATCCTTCATTATGTTCGCAAACTACATACAAAGTATATGGCCATTTACTAAATTATAATATTTTATCATCATTGTATACTAATAATTGATTAATTGATGACATATTAAATGCCTTTATTTCTACAGTAATTAAAATGAACACCAATAATATAAAAATTATGGGTTTTGACACAATATTTATAACAAGACTATCTTTAGGTAGAAAATTTGCATTGCGCGAATGGGGACAAAAAATGAATGTCACTAATAGTGATATTTGGTTAATACCGCTTCATATAAACCAAAATCACTGGACACTTGCAGTAGTAATTCTAAAATTAAAATATATCTGTTATTTGGACTCATTACATGGAAACCTCCCTTCTGATATTCTACAGAATATTTTCCTATTTATAAATGATCAAATATCAATTTCCCAAAAGACTACCATTAATTCAGAAGAATGGACGGTATATAATTGCAAAGATGTTCCATCAAAAAGAATAAATTTGGAACAGGAGCAAACTGTGGTGTCCATGTATGTACATGGTGCTACATCATTTGTACAGGTTTCAAATTTGAATTTTCTGAGGAAGATATGCCAAAAATCAGAATGTGGCTTATGGACATTTTACTGAAGGAAAATGAATCGAAATCTGAATATCATGGAACAAATATCATGTTCGATGATAATTCAAAATTTCTTTGTAAACTCAAAAATCCGAAAATCAAAAATGGACCACTATCCTCTTATAATACAACTGTAGATTTCATTTGTGATTTAAAAAATTTACTTTCGTAAAAGATATTATACATTGCTTTTATACTTTATTCATTTGTTCGGTTTACTTAGATAATATCAGTATTATTTTACATTTAAATATTTTTTTAATGCTAATATTGATTTACAAACAACTGACATTATGATTCCAACTAGCACATGTTATAGCTAATGTTTCTCATTAGTAATTCGTTTTTTACAGAATATATAAAATATTACATTTGAGTATTAGTAATGCTAAATCCTCCTTAATATTCGGCTTTCATTTTTTGTTTTCAAGCTTCTTCGTTGCTAGTTCGTTGGAATGTTGGTTTTTTTGCTGTATCTTTTTGAGTGTTTTTGAATTTGTTCTTTTATGTATTTTATTCCTAGATCTGAGTGTAAACTGTCGTTCCGTACGTACCATGGTGCATTTGCGATCATGCAGAGAGCTTTATTTTGAAATCTTTGGATTAGGTACTTCATTTCGAACATTAGGCAATACATTTTTTGATTTTTATAGCAAGTTGTTTTCTTTTAGTTTTAGAGGTTGCTTCCATATAAGTCATCTTTCTAAGTGTCGATTTAAGTACCTTGTTTCAGTTTTTTGAGGTATAACTTCATTGTTGAGAGTAACTAGTGGGCAAGTTTGACGTTTATATGTAAATGTGACTATCTGAATTTTGTTTCGTTAATCTTGATTCTCCATTTCTTTGTTCATGATCTATACTGTTGTCAATTTTTATTCTTCTAAATAATTTTCTATTATATCTACTACCCTTTGGACCCGTTCTATTGTTGAGTAGTAGTTTTTATGTCCGAATCGATATTCATGAATAATATTGTTGTTTTCTACTTCTGGTTTTAATCGTTTGAGTTAGCGCTTTTTAAACAGTTTGGATAGAATAGGTAGGAACCATATGGGTTGATAAGAAGTCAGTTCATAAGGAAGTTTTCTAGGATTTAAAAGCACTGAATGGAAACGTAGTTACATTTAAATCTATTGCTATTACATATTCTCTTGGCCAGATTTATTTTATAATAATTATATTACATTGCTTATTAATTTTGTTATCATTTTATGTATTTTTTATTTTGTCCGTATTATAACGAAAATTATATTGACCCGTACTACGATCACGGTTTTTGGCTGTTTTAACTGAACGGTGCTAAATATGCTTAAAACCGTAGTCGTAGTACGCTCCATGTTAACAGAAGTTTTAGTATATCACCCATGGTTTCAACTAAAACACCCAAACACCATGTTTTAAAACCGTGATCGTAGTATGGGCCATTGTGTTTGACTCTTTCTGACCGAATAGTTTTCTAGATAACTTTGATTTTTACGATATAAATTATTGCTATTACGTACCCTGTTCCCCTGAATTATTTAACCAAGTCAAATTTTTTGCATCGCTTATAAACATAACAATAATTTTATGAATTCTTTAATTTGTCCGTATTCTTTCTAGCAATCTCTCGGACGATAACATACAATATCGTATAAATTTTGATGTTTTATTTTTATTACGTACCCTGTTCTCCTAAATTATTTAACTAAATGTTTTTTTTTGCATTGACTATAACCATAACAATCATTTTTTGAATGATTTATTTTGTCCGTATCCTTTCAAGGATAATTCTCAGCCGATAACATATGTTACCGTATACATTTTTGATGTTTTATTGTTATTACGTATCCTGTTCCCTTGAATTATTTAACCAAATGATTTTTTTGCATTGACTATAACCATAACAATCATTTTTTGAATGATTTATTTCGTGCGTATCCATTCCAGGATAATTCTTAGTCGATAACATATGTTACCGTATACATTTTTGATGTTTTATTGTTATTACGTATCCTGTTCCCCTAAATTATTTGACCAAATGATTTTTTTGCATTGACTATAACCATAACAATCATTTTTTTAATGATTTATTTTGTCCTTATCCTTTTCAGGATAACTCTCAGCCGATAACATGCAATACAGTAAAAAAATTTTATGTTTCATTGTTATTACGTATCCTGATCTGCTGAACTATTTAACCATATATTATTTGTTGAATTGCCTATGAACATAAAAATCATTTTTTAAATGATTTATTTTGTCCGTATCCATTCCAGAATAATTTTTAGCCGATAACATATGTTACCGTATATATTTTTGATGTTTCATTGTTATTACGTACCCTGATCTCCTAAACTATTTAACCATATAATATTTTTTGAATTGCCTATGAACATAACAATCATTTTTTAAATGATTTATTTTGTCCGTATCTATTCCAGGATAATTTTTAGCCGGTAACATATGTTACCGTATACATTTTTAATGTTTTATTGTTATTACGGACCCTGTTTTCATGAATTAATTAACTTAATATTTGTTGAATTGCCTATGAACATAACAATAATTTTTTGAATGATTTATTTTGTCTGTATCCTTTGCAGGATAACTCTCAGCCGATAACAAACGAAAACGTATAAATTTTTGATGGTTTATTGTTATTACGTACCCTTATCCCCTGAATTATTTAACCAAATGATATTTGTTGAATTGCCTATGAACATAACAATCATTTTTTGTATAATTTAATTTGTCCGTATCCTTTCCCGGATAATTCTCAGCCAATAACATATGTTATCGTATACTTTTTTGATGCTTTATTGTTATTACGTAGCCAGTTCCCCTGAATTATTTAACTAAATGATTTTTTTTTTGCATTAACTATAACCATAACAATCTTTTTTTGAATGATTTATTTTGTCCGTATCGTTTCCAAGATAATTCTCAGCCGATAACATATGTTACCGTATACATTTTTGATGTTTTATTGTTATTACGTACCCTGTTCCCCTGAATTATTTAAGCAAATGATATTTGTTGTACTGCGTATGAATATAACAATCATTTTTTGAATGATTTATTTTGTCCGTATCCTTTCCAGGATAACTATCAACCGATAACATACCATACTGTATAAATTTTATTGTTATAACGTACCCTGTTCCCCTGATTTATTTTATCAAATGACAGTTTTTATATTAATTATTAATTCAGAAATTATTTTGTGTATGATTTGTGTTGTATCCATTTAAGAATAATTTTTAAGAATAATTAGAAGCCAGTAATGTCTAGTAAAATTTAAAGTTTTAAACTATTATTATTATTATTATGTTCTCTAGTCCTTTGAATTATTAAATCCAATGACTAATTTTTCTTTATGAGTTAGATATTCAACATATTTCGTATTTTTTATTCGATTTTATTAAAATAAACCCAAACGAATGGCAGCGAACAACAGCGAACGTCAGCGAATATCAGGGTTTACCAAATTATTTTTCGTTCGAATCTGCTGCTAAGTTCACTCTGATAAGTAGCGCTGGAATGAAACAACCGACAGTTCGGTAGTTGGAACTGCGGCTCGGTGAGTTCGGTTGGCCTATGCTCCACTTGGAAGATACAGGGACACATTATTATACAGATCATATATAGAAACTCTATTAAACTATGGGAAAGATGCTAAAAATCTCATCTCACTTCAACTTATAGTACTCAGATGATGCCAGAAAAATGAACAATACAGAGGCTGCTGGAAATTCTGGCTACAATAAGCGTAAAAAGTTTGTAGAAAAAAGTAAAAATGTTGATATGATTGGTCATCTCTATGTTGACATTTTCAATCAAGAAAAATTTTTACTGCATGGTGTTATGGTAATATGAAATTGAGACTAGTGAGATCGAGAGACAGCTTCCACTTATTGTTGCCTGATTCAAATTATAAAGTACAAATTAATGAAACTACATTACGCTGTGTCAAATTTAATCTAAGTATATTTCCAGCACACAATAAAGCGCTGGAAATGTCTAATGCTAAATATGCCACTACCAGAGCTGAAGTAAAAGCAGTTATCATTTCGACCGGTATTCAAGGAAAATCTTTAGATAACATATTCTTAGGACAACTTCCAAAGAGATACATAATCGGATTTGCCTCAAACAAAGCATTCAATGGCGATTATGAGTGTAGCCCTTTTAATTTTGAAAATTATTATTAAATGGACCACATTTACCATCGAAACCATTACAACCGTCATGCAGTGGCAAAAAATTGTACATACAAATGTACAATACCTTGTTTTCAGTCACAGGTCTTTTTGGCATTTTGGTAACAGTGGCAACGAAATCGACAGGGACAGTTACCCGAATGGTTATTGCTTATCTGCATTAGATCTCACGCCTGACTTGGCTGCAAATTCTCTGTTACACTGCAATTTAACACGACATGGTTCTTTAAAAATTGAAGTTTTGGTTTTGAAACTGCCCTTACCGAATCAGTTAATTGTGTTATTTACGCAGAATTTGACAATATTATTGAAAAATATGTCAATTGTAAAACTTATATATCCTGTAAAATATAACCAGAGAAATTAGTTTGGCTTTGACATTCATACAAACATGAATGCTGCATTTATACGAACCGTATTGCAAAAATATTTTAAGAAAAACACAAGTCACTATGCAGTGTATGCTGCAAACAAATTACCAAAACATGTAAATTTTCCATGTGCAATAATTGTTAATACGATGCCTGGAACGCATTGTTTATGAAATTTACACATTGAAATACATTTTTGTTCTAATATTTAATTATGTAATACATAAAAAAATATTTATAAAAAATTATATACATTTATATACATTTAGTTTTCTTAGAAATATTTACTACATAAATATATATATATGTTACCACGGTCCATCCTGCTGAGGTTGCTGTTCCCACAGGAAACAACCCGACACCTCTCCACAAATGCTATAAAAACTGTAATATGTAATGTAGAGTTAGTCAGTCATAATTCCTTGTCGAATCTATGTCCAAATTGCATTAGAATTGTAACTGTAAATTTTTGTAACATTTGTTATAAGATTAAAGAATATACTCTTAACCTCATTTAATAATAACATTTGTTTTTAAAAACTTTCCGGTGAACCAAGTAAATATAACTGGTGCAGTCGTAACGGATTTTTCGGACGATTTCCGCGAATAGTAGTAAATATTTTATTTGTTACCTTTCGGTGTTCAAATTTCTACATTATCTATATTTTACATTTCATGTGGTATTTACATTATTATAACTTACTATTTAATCTACTTATATATACTTTCTTCATCCAATCTCTGTCTGGGTTTTCGTCGTGTAGTATCTGTTGTGTAGATTTGTCATTTCTCAGGTTTTCGCTGCAGTCTCTTCTTAAGTGATTTATTGTCTCAAAGTCTCTCCCACATATTCTGCATTGTCTGTCTTCGTCTCCTATCCAGTATTTATTTCTTTTTTCTTCGTTTCCCGTTCTAAATCTTGCGATTATTTTTAAATTTTTGTTTTCTGTTGTCAAGTATACAGGTTTGCTTATAGTCAGTAAGTATTTATATCCTGGGTTATAAGTTGATTTGTATATCTTTTCTCTTCTTATCTGAGCTTGTATATCTTGTTCCGTCCGTGTAATTTCATCTACCATGTTTTGGACTGTATTTCTTCGTCTTTCTATGTCTGTTGTTGAATGTCCGTTGCTTTCATAGAATTTTGCCCGTTTTGCTTCCCATTGGTTCTTTTCTTGTTTTCTTTCTTCTTTTTTTGTTATTTCTACCCAACAATCAAATGCAAGACTTTTCCATGGTGTCCCTCTTAATTTCTCTTCATACTTCATTGCTCTCCTTCCTGCTTCAGTCTTCATTTTAAACCGTTTTGTTTCTTCTTCTATTATATATACCGGTGTTTGTTTATCTAGTCCTAGTATCCATCGTATATATTTTGTTTGAATTTTTTCTATTTCGTTTTGTTCTTTCCAACCCCAAATTTCGGCTCCATACATTATAATGCTCGCTATCAATTTATCAAACAGTAACATTCTTAATTTAAAGTTGTTTTTGAATTTTCTTTGCCCTATGCCCCAGATTTGTGGAAGAGCTATGTTTGCTTTTTTTGTTGTTTGCTTTATATGTTCATTCTCTTCACCATTCTTGTGAAATGTATACCCCAAGTATTTGAAAGTTTTTACTTTTTCTATTTCTTTTCCTTCCCATGTCCACGTTTCTTTTGTTTCCCTACCTCTTCCTTTATTGAAAACAACAATCTTGGATTTTTCTGTGTTTAACACCATGTCTTTTTTCTTTAAGTATATCATTAGTCTCTTCATTATGGAATCCATTTCTTGTTTTGTTTTCGCAACTATTGCCAGGTCGTCGGCATACGATAATGTCCAAAACTTTTTGCTCCCAATTACTATGCCTCCTGTCTGTCCTTTAGTAAAGTGAGCTTCAATGTCTGACATGTAAATTGAGAAAAGAATAGGGCTTAATGGGCACCCTTGCCTAACTCCGCACGTTGTCCAAAAATCATCTCCTTCTTCTCCGTCTATTTTCACCGAACTTATGGTTTCAGAGTATATTTCTGCTATTCTTTCTACTAGGTTTTCTTCGATGCCAGATTTCGTCAATATGTCAATCATCTTTTTCCTATTTACAATATCGAATGCTGCCTTCAAATCTGCAAATAGTACATATAACTAGCGAATTCTCGGCTACGCCGAGCATTCCCTAGAGCTCCGCTGTCAGTGCAAAAAACAAATGCCGATCGACATGAAACAATTATTTCATATTTCCACGTTAGGCCTTACCGAGACCTTCCATTAGATTGCAAACACGATATACTTCTAATATTTTTTTGCAAAAAACAAAAGCCGGTCGACATGAAACATTTTTGTCATTTATGTACCCCAACTCTCACCGAGACCTTTCATTTGGTGCCATACACGACATACTTTTGACAACTTTCTGCATAAAACAAAAGTTGATCGACAGAAACATTTTTATCATATGTACACTCTAGCCCACACCGAGTCTTTTCATTTGATACCAAACACTATACAGGGTGTTCATTTTAAATGGGCCACCATTGTTATCTCGAGAACTATAAGAGCTACAAGGTCGGTTAAATTAGCAAACAATTTCTATTTTACAACACTATTAACATGAGATAAACAAAATTTTTATTAAACCAGTGGTTCTCAAAATACGAGTCCCAACTTTTTTATTTTAAATGTGAACCTGTATTTTTTATTTGCTTATTCAATAGAGAATTTTATTCTGAATTCAATGATATAATATTATCATACCCTAACATAACTTTTTTTTTGAGAAAAATGCATATGAAGTTTTATATCAATTTGATTAAAATATGACAAAAATAAGAGTGCCATGACGGAAAAAAAGGAATACAAGTCTTTTTTAACCTGCAATTAGAGTGCCTTGACAGAAAGAAGTGAATAAAAGTATATTCTTTCTGTCAAGGCACTCTAATTGCAGGTTAAAAAATCGATCGATGTTTATCTCCTGTTAATAGTGTTGTAAAATAGAAATTGTTTGCTAATTTAACCGACCTCGTAGCTCTTACAGTTCTCGAGATAGCAATGGTGGCCCATTTAAAATGAACACCCTGTATACTTGTGACAACCTTTTACAAAAAACAAAAGCCGATCGACATTGACTATTAGCGTTAATTCTGCACACCAGCCTTCTTTGAAACCTTTCATTTGATACCAAACACCACACACTTCTGACAACTTTTTGCAAAAAACAACTACCGATCGACATAGCACATTTTTGTCAATTCTGCATGCTAGCCCTCTTCGAGACCTTTCATTTGATACCAAACACGACATACTTCTGACAACTTTTTGCATAAAACAAAAGCCGATCGACATGGAACATTTTTGTCAATTCTGCACGCCAGCCCTCAACGAGACCTTTCATTTGAGACCAAACTCGACATACCTTTGAGAAATTTTTGCAAAAATCAAAAGTCGATCAACATTGACCTTTTTTGTTAATTCTACACGCCGGCCCTTGTCGAGCCTTTTCATTTGATACCAAACACCACATATTTCTCACAACTTTTTGCAAAAAACAAAAACCGATCGACATAGCACATTTTTGTCAATTCTGCACGCTAGCCCTCAACAAGACGTTTCATATGAGACCAAACTCGACATACCTTTGAGAATTTTTTGTAGAACACAAAAGCCGATCGGAATGGAACATTTTTGTCAATTCTGCACTCTAGCCCTCAACGAGACCTTTCATTTGAGACCAAACACGATATACTTCTAATAATTTTTTGCAAGAAATAAAAGCCGGTCGACATGAAACATTTTTGTCATTTATGTACCCCAGCCTTTACCGAGACCTTTCATTTGATACCATACACGACATACTTTTGACAACTTTCTGCATAAAACAAAAGTCGATCGACATGAAACATTTTTATCATATCTACACGCTAGCCCACACCGAGACTTTTCATTTGATACCAAACACTATATACTTGTGACAACCTTTTGCAAAAAACAAAAGCCGATCGACATTGACCATTTTCGTTAATTCTGCACACCAGCCTTCATTGAAACCTTTCATTTGATACTAAACACAACACACTTCTGACAACTTTTTGCAAAAAACAAATACCGATCGACATAGCACATTTTTGTCAATTTTGCACGCTAGCCATCTCCGAGACCTTTCATTTGATACCAAACCGACATACTTCTGACAACTTTTTGCATAAAACAAAAGCCGATCGACATGGAACATTTTTGTCAATTCTGTACGCTAGCCCTCAACGAGACGTTTCATTTTAGACCAAACTCGACATACCTTTGAGAAATTTTTGCAAAAAACAAAAGCCGATCAACATTGACCTTTTTTGTTAATTCTACACGCTAGCCCTTATCGAGCTTTTTCATTTGATACCAAACACCACATACTTCTCACAACTTTTTCCAAAAAACAAAATCCGTTCGATATAGAACATTTTTGTTAATTTTGTACGCTAGCCCTCATCGTGACCTAGCCAAATATGACATTCACTGTCGTCAGTAACGTTCATTTGGGAATATTTGTTCTTTGTTTAGTTACTTTATTAAAAAATTGGCAATATTGACTTATGTAATTCGAAAATACTCAAACAAGACATTTTTCTTACAACATTTTGCAAAAAACAAATTCTAATCTACGTAAAACATTTTTGTCATTCGTGCACACCAGTCCGTACTGTGTTGTTTCCTTAAAATCCAAGGACGACCTACTTTTAACAACTTTTTACGAAAAACAAATGCAGATCGACATGACACTTTTTTTTTGTCATTTTAAAACTGGCCCTTATGGTTTCCTTTCCTTTAATAACAAACACAGCAAAATATTCAATTTATTTTATTTAGGAATATTTGATTTTTATCTAGTTACTTTATAATTTAGCAACACTGTTTGTATTAAAAAATAGTAGTTAATTTTTAAATTTATAAATTAATATTGTCAACCCTAAATACAACTGCCACCGTCTTCAGTGAAGTTAGTTTAGGAATATTTGGTTTTAATTTAGTTACTTCATCATACATTTGGCAACATTGACTTTTGACATTGGAAACGTCAAAATTTATATTAATTAAATACGTTATGTTTTAAACTTAAATTAGTTGTAAAACCTTTGCTCAAGACTATTATACATGATACTGTATTCACTTCTTTAATATCAATGTTCTATGAGAAGTTACAATCGTTTAAAGTTCATAGACAGATTGTCAAAAGTGACGGATGACAGCGTGACTCTTCTTAAATTTAGACATGGCTACTGGGATCCATTGTTTCAAGTTATTAGTTTTGCACAGTTTTTATTTTTTTACACAAGAACCACTCACAGTAAAAATATGACACCCCCAAAAGGCACAACTACACATTATTCCCTGCAACCTAAAAAAAATTACAACAATACCTTTCATAGTTAATGTAGTTAGGCTTGTGACAAAGTTTGGCGATCGTCCTGATGAAAATAAATAAACATCACCGGCATGTTTTAAACTTAAATTAGTTGTAAAACCTTTGCTCAAGATTATTAATCATGATACTGTATTCACTTCTTTAATATCAATGTTCTATTTGAAAATGCAATCCTTTAAAGTTCATAGACTGATTGTCATAAATGACAGATAACAGGTTGTTTCTTTTTTAATTTAGACATGGCTACTAGGATCCTTCTAAAAATTTTTGTTTCAAAATGAAAAAAGTGTGTAGTTTTTATTAATTTACGCAAAAACTGCTCGACTTAAAAATATGAAACACCAAAAAGGCACACCTACGCATCATTCTCTACAACTTGATATTATTATACATATCAATTTCATAAATGGTTAGGGCTGTAGGTTTGTCCGAAAATTTGGCGATCGTCGTGATGAAAATAAATATAGATTAGGACACATGCCTTTTAGTATATAGGACTAGCGAATGCTCAGCTACGCTGAGCGTTCCCTAGGCCTCCGGCGTCAGTGAAATATTAACATTTGAAAGCTAATTTTATTTCTGCAAGGCAGGTCTTGTCGACTTGCTTTCATTTAATATCAAATACGGTGTACTTCCGGCAAGTAATTGTAAAAAAACAAATGCAGAACAACTTGGCAATTTTTTGTCACTTCTGCACATCAGCCCTCATCAAGACATTTAATTTGATACCAAACACGACATATTTCTAACAGCTTTTTCAAAAAAACAAAAACGGGTCAACATGAACCATTTCTGTTAATTTTACATGTCAGCTCTCATCAAGACCTTTCATTTTATACCAAACACGATATACTTGTGACAACTTTCTGCAAAAAAGAAAAGCCGATCGACATGAAACATTTTTGTTAATTCTCGACATCAGCACTCAATGAGACCTTTCATTAGATACCAAACACGACATCCTTCGATTAACTTTTTGCATAAAACAAAAGCCGATCAACATAGACCGATTTTGTCAGTTCTGCACGCGAGCCCTCAACAAGATTTTTTATTTGAGACCAAACATGATATACTTTATACAACTTTTTGCAAAAAACAAAAGCCGATCGACATAGATCATTTTTGTCAAATTTCTACGCGAACCCTCGCCGAGACCTTTCATTAGATACCAAACACGACATATGTCTATTAACTTTTTGCATAAAACAAAAGCCGATCAACATGGAAAATTTTCTTTTTTGTACACCAGCCCTCACCGAGACTTTTCATTCGATACAAAACACAACATATTTCTGATAACATTTTGCAAAAAACAAATCTAATCGACGTAGAATATTTTTGTCATTCGTGCACACCAATCCACATTGTGTCGTTTCATTAAAATCCAAGGACGACCTACTTGTAACAACTTTTTGCGCAAAACAAATGCAGATCGACGTGACATATTTTTTTTGTCATTTCAAAACCGGCCCATATGGTTTTTTTTCTTTTGATATCAAACACAACAAAGTGTACAATTTATTTTATTTACGAATATTTTATTTTTATTTAGTTACCTACTTCATAATTTGGCAACACTGTTTGTGTTAAAAAGTAGTAGTTAATTCTTAAATTTATAAATTAATATTGTCAATCCTAATACAACTGCCACCGTCTTCACTGAAGTTAGTTTAGGAATATTCGGTTTTAATTTAGTTACTTCATCACACATTTGGCAACATTGACTTTTGACATTGGAAACGTCAAAATTTATATTAATTAAATACGTTATGTTTCAAACTTAAATTAATTGTAACACCTTTGCTCAAGACTATTATACATGATACTGTATTTACTTCTTTAATATCAATGTTCTATAAAAAGTTATAATCGTTTAAAGTTCATAGACAGATTGTCAAAAGTGACGGATGACCTCGTCACTTTTCTTAAATTTGGATATGGCTACTAGGATCCATTGTTTCAAGTTATTAATTTTGAACAGTTTTTATTTTTATTTTTAGACTTTTTATTTGATACCAAACACTCTATACTTCTGACAACGTTTTGCAAAACAACAATAGCCGATCGACATTGACAATTTTTGTTAATTCTGCACACCAGCCCTCATTGAAACCTTTCATTTGATACCAAACACCATACACTTCTGACAACTTTTTGCAAAAAACAAAAACCGATCGACATAGCACATTTTTGTCAATTCTGCACGCTAGCCCTCAACAAGACGTTTTATTTGAGACCAAACTCGACATACCTTTGAGAACTTTTTGCAGAAAACAAAAGTTGATCAGAATGGAACATTTTTGTCAATTCTGCACGCTAGCCCTCAATAAGACGTTTCATTTGAGACTAAACTCGGCATACTTTTGAGAAATTTTTGCATAAAACAAAAGCCGATCGACATAGATCATTTTTGTCAATTCTCTACGCGAGCCCTCGCCAAGACCTTTCATTCGATACCAAACACGACATATTTCTGACAACTTTTTGCAAAAAACAAAAGCCGATCGACATGGAACATTTTTGTCAATTCTGCACGCTATCCCTCTACAAGACGTTTCATTTGAGACCAAACTCGACTTACTTTTAAGAACTTTTTGCAGAAAACAAAAGCCGATCGAAATAGAACATTTCTGTCAATTCCACACGCTAGCCCTCATCGAGACCTTTCATTTGAGACCAAACTCGACATACTTTTGAGAATTTTTTGCATAAAACAAAAGCAGATCGACATAGATCATTTTTGTTAATTCTCTACGCGAGCTCTCGCCAAGACCTTTCATTCGATACCAAACACGACATATTTCTGACAACTTTTTGCAAAAAACAAAAGCCGATCGACATGGAACATTTTTGTCAATTCTGCACGCTATCCTTCAACAAGACGTTTCATTTGAGACCAAACTCGACATACTTTTAAGTACTTTTTGCAGAAAACAAAAGCCGATCGAAATAGAACATTTCTGTCAATTCCACACGCTAGCCCTCAACGAGACCTTTCATTTGAGACCAAACTCGACATACTTTTGAGAATATTTTGCATCAAACAAAAGCAGATCGACATAGATCATTTTTGTCAATTCTCTACGCGAGCCCTCGCCAAGACCTTTCATTCGATACCAAACACGACATATTTCTGACAAATTTTTGCAAAAAACAAAATCCGATCGACATGGAACATTTTTGTCAATTCTGCACGCTATCCCTCTACAAGACGTTTCATTTGAGACCAAACTCGACATACTTTTAAGAACTTTTTGCAGAAAACAAAAGCCGATCGAAATGGAACATTTCTTTAAATTCTGCACGCTGGCCTTCAACGAGACCTTTCATTTGAGACCAAACTCGACATACTTTTGAGAATTTTTTGCATAAAACAAAAGCAGATCGACATAGATCATTTTTGTTAATTCTCTACGCGAGCTCTCGCCAAGACCTTTCATTCGATACCAAACACGACATATTTCTGACAACTTTTTGCCAAAAACAAAAGCCGATCGACATGGAACATTTTAGTCAATTCTGCACGCTATCCCTCTACAAGACGTTTCATTTGAGACCAAACTCGACATACATTTAAGTACTTTTTGCAGAAAACAAAAGCCGATCGAAATAGAACATTTCTGTCAATTCCACACGCTAGCCCTCAACGAGACCTTTCATTTGAGACCAAACTCGACATACTTTTGAGAATATTTTGCATCAAACAAAAGCAGATCGACATAGATCATTTTTGTCAATTCTCTACGCGAGCCCTCGCCAAGACCTTTCATTCGATACCAAACACGACATATTTCTGACAAATTTTTGCAAAAAACAAAATCCGATCGACATGGAACATTTTTGTCAATTCTGCACGCTATCCCTCTACCAGACGTTTCATTTGAGACCAAACTCGACATACTTTTAAGAACTTTTTGCAGAAAACAAAAGCCGATCGAAATGGAACATTTCTTTAAATTCTGCACGCTGGCCTTCAACGAGACCTTTCATTTGAGACCAAACTCGACATACTTTTGACAATTTTTTGCATAAAACAAAAGCAGATCGACATAGATCATTTTTGTCAATTCTCTACGCGAGCCCTCGCCAAGACCTTTCATTCGATACCGAACACGACATATTTCTAACAAATTTTTGCAAAAAAACAAAAGCCGATCGACATGGAACATTTTTGTCAATTTTGCATTTCAGCCCTCTACGAAACCTTTCATTAGATACCAAACACGACATACTTCTATTATCTTTTTGCATAAAACAAAAGCCGATCAACAAGGAAAATTTTCTTTTTTGTACACCAGCCCTCACCGAGACATTTCATTCGATACAAAACACATATTTCTGATAACATTTTGCAAAAAACAAATTCTAATCGACGTAGAATATTTTTGTCATTCGTGCACTCCAATCCACATTGTGTCGTTTCATTAAAATCCAAGGACGACCTACTTGTAACAACTTTTTGTGCAAAACAAATGCAGATCGACGTGACATATTTTTTTTTTGTCCCCCTTACGGTTTTTTTTCTTTTGATATCAAACACAGCAGAGTGTTTAGGAATATTCGGTTTAAATTTAGTTACTTCATCACACATTTGGCAACATTGACTTTTGACATTGGAAACGTCAAAATTTATATTAATTAAATACGTTATGTTTTAAAGTTAAATTAGTTGTAACACCTTTGCTCAAGACTAATATACTTGATACTGTATTTACTTCTTTAATATCAATGTTCTAAACAAAGTTATAATCGTTTAAAGTTCATAGACAGATTGTCAAAAGTGACAGATGACCTCGTGACTCTTTTTAAATTTAGACATGGCTACTAGGATCCATTGTTTCAAGTTATTAATTTTGCACAGTTTTTATTTTTTTACACAAGAACCACTCACAGTAAAAATATGAGACCCCCAAAAGGCACAACTACACATTATTCCCTGCAATCTAAAAAAAAAATTACAACAATCCCTTTGATGGTTCAGGCAGTTTGGCTTGTGACAAAATTTGGCGATCGTCGTGATGAAAATAAACATCACGACACATAAATACGTTATGTTTTAAACTTAAATTAATTGTAACACCTTTGCTCAAGATTATTATTCATGATACTGTATTCACTTCTTTAATATCAATGTTCTATTTGAAAATACAATCATTTAAAGTTCATAGACTGATTGTCATAAGTGACAGATAACAGCTTGTTTCTTTTTAAATTTAGACATGGCTACTAGGATCCTTAAACAATTTTTTGTTTCAAAATGAAAAAAATGTGTGGTTTTTATTAATTTACGCAAAAACTGCTCGACGTAAAAATATGAAACACCAAAAAGGCACACCTACGCATCATTCTCTACAATTTGATATTATTATACATATCAATTTCATAAATGGTTAAGGCTGTAGGTTTGTCCGAAAATTTGGCGATCGTCGTGATGAAAATAAATATAGATTGGGACACATGCCTTTTAGTATATAGGACTAGCGAATGCTCAGCTACGCTGAGCGTTCCCTAGGCCTCCGGTGTCAGTGAAATATTAACATTTGAAAGCTAATTTTATTTCTGCAAGGCTTTCATTTAATATCAAATACGGTGTACTTCCGGCCCTCATCAAGACATTTAATTTGATACCAAACACGACATATTTCTAACAGCTTTTTCCAAAAAACAAAAACGGGTCAACATGAACCATTTCTGTTAATTTTATATGTCAGCTCTCATCAAGACGTTTCATTTTATACCAAACACGATATACTTCTGACAACTTTCTGCAAAAAAAAAAAGCCGATCGACATGAAACATTTTTGTTAATTCTCGACATCAGCACTCAATGAGACCTTTCATTAGATACCAAACACGACATACTTCGATTAACTTTTTGCATAAAACAAAAGCCGATCAACATAGACCGATTTTGTCAGTTCTGCACGCGAGCCCTCAACAAGATCTTTTATTTGAGACCAAACATGATATACTTTATACAACTTTTTGCAAAAAACAAAAGCCGATCGACATAGATCATTTTTGTCAAATTTCTACGCGAACCCTCACCGCGACCTTTCATTAGATACCAAACACGACATATGTCTATTAACTTTTTGCATAAAACAAAAGCCGATCAACATGGAAAATTTTCTTTTTTGTACACCAGCCCTCACCGAGACTTTTCATTCGATACAAAACACAACATATTTCTGATAACATTTTGCAAAAAACAAATTCTAATCGACGTAGAATATTTTTGTCATTCGTGCACACCAATCCACATTGTGTCGTTTCATTAAAATCCAAGGACGACCTACTTGTAACAACTTTTTGCGCAAAACAAATGCAGATCGACGTGACATATTTTTTTTGTCATTTCAAAACCGGCCCATATGGTTTTTTTTCTTTTGATATCAAACACAACAAAGTGTACAATTTATTTTATTTACGAATATTTTATTTTTATTTAGTTACCTACTTCATAATTTGGCAACACTGTTTGTGTTAAAAAGTAGTAGTTAATTCTTAAATTTATAAATTAATATTGTCAATCCTAATACAACTGCCACCGTCTTCACTGAAGTTAGTTTAGGAATATTCAGTTTTAATTTAGTTACTTCATCACACATTTGGCAACATTGACTTTTGACATTGGAAACGTCAAAATTTATATTAATTAAATACGTTATGTTTCAAACTTAAATTAATTGTAACACCTTTGCTCAAGACTATTATACATGATACTGTATTTACTTCTTTAATATCAATGTTCTATAAAAAGTTATAATCGTTTAAAGTTCATAGACAGATTGTCAAAAGTGACGGATGACCTCGTGACTTTTCTTAAATTTAGACATGGCTACTAGGATCCATTGTTTCAAGTTATTAATTTTGAACAGTTTTTATTTTTATTTTTAGACTTTTTATTTGATACCAAACACTCTATACTTCTGACAACGTTTTGCAAAACAACAATAGCCGATCGACATTGACAATTTTTGTTAATTCTGCACACCAGCCCTCATTGAAACCTTTCATTTGATACCAAACACCATACACTTCTGACAACTTTTTGCAAAAAACAAAAGCCGATCGACATGGAACATTTTTGTCAATTCTGCACGCTATCCCTCTACAAGACGTTTCATTTGAGACCAAATTCGACATATTTTTAAGAACTTTTTGCAGAAAACAAAAGCCGATCGAAATAGAACATTTCTGTCAATTCCACACGCTAGCCCTCAACGAGACCTTTCATTTGAGACCAAACTCGACATACTTTTGAGAATTTTTTGCATAAAACAAAAGCAGATCGACATAGATCATTTTTGTTAATTCCCTTCGCGAGCTCTCGCCAAGACCTTTCATTCGATACCAAACACGACATATTTCTGACAACTTTTTGCAAAAAACAAAAGCCGATCGACATGGAACATTTTTGTCAATTCTGCACGCTATCCCTCTACAAGACGTTTCATTTGAGACCAAACTCGACATACTTTTAAGAACTTTTTGCAGAAAACAAAAGCCGATCGAAATAGAACATTTCTGTCAATTCCACACGCTAGCCCTCAACGAAACCTTTCATTTGAGACCAAACTCGACATACTTTTGAGAATTTTTTGCATAAAACAAAAGCAGATCGACATAGATAATTTTTGTTAATTCTCTACGCTAGCCCTCGCCAAGACCTTTCATTCGATACCAAACACGACATATTTCTGACAACTTTTTGCAAAAAACAAAAGCCGATCGACATGGAACATTTTTGTCAATTCTGCACGCTGTCCTTCAACAAGACGTTTCATTTGAGACCAAACTCTACATACTTTTAAGAACTTTTTGCAGAAAACAAAAGCCGGTCAATTCTGCACGCTAGCCCTCAAAGAGACCTTTTATTTGAGACCAAACTCGACATACTTTTGAGATTTTTTTGCATAAAACAAAAGCAGATCGACATAGATCATTTTTGTCAATTCTTTACGCTAGCCCTCGCCAAGTCCTTTCATTCGATACCAAACACGACATATTTCTGACAAATTTTTGCAAAAAACAAAAGCCGATCGACATGGAACATTTTTGTCAATTTTGCACTCTATCCCTCAACAAGACGTTTCATTTGAGACCAAACTCGACATACTTTTAAAACAAAAGCCGATCAACATAGACCGTTTTTGTCAGTTCTGCACGCGAGCCCTCAACAAGACCTTTTATTTGAGACCAAACATGATATACTTTATACTACTTTTTGCAAAAAACAAAAGCCAATCGACATAGATCATTTTTGTCAAATCTCTATGCGAGCCATCGCCGAGACCTTTCATTAGATACCAAACACGACATACGTTTATTAACTTTTTGCATAAAACAAAAGCCGATCAACATGGAAAATTTTCTTTTTTGTACACCAGCCCTCACCGAGACTTTTCATTTGATACAAAACACATATTTGTGATAACATTTTGCAAAAAACAAATTCTAATCGACGTAGAATATATTTGTCATTCGTGCACTCCAATCCACATTGTGTCGTATCAATAAAATCCAAGGACGATCTACTTGTAACAACTTTTTGCGCAAAACAAATGCAGATCGACGTGACATATTTTTTTTTGTCATTTCAAAACCATCCCTTATGGTTTTTTTTCTTTTGATATCAAACACAGAAAAGTGTTTAGGAATATTCGGTTTTAATTTAGTTACTTCATCACACATTTGGCAACATTGACTTTTGATATTGGAAACGTCAAAATTTATATTAATTAAATACGTTATGTTTTAAACTTAAATTAGTTGTAACACCTTTGCTCAAGACTAATATACTTGATACTGTATTTACTTCTTTAATATCAATGTTCTATAAAAAGTTATAATCGTTTAAAGTTCATAGACAGATTGTCAAAAGTGACAGATGACCTCGTGACTCTTTTTAAATTTAGACATGGCTACTAGGATCCATTGTTTCAAGTTATTAATTTTGCACAGTTTTTATTTTTTTACACAAGAACCACTCACAGTAAAAATATGAGACCCGCAAAAGGCACAACTACACATTATTCCCTGCAACCTAAAAAAAAATTTGCAACAATCTCTTTCATGGTTCAGGCAGTTAGGCTGTCCACAAAATTTGGCGATCGTCGTGATGAAAATAAATAAACATCACGGACACATGCCTTTTAGTATATAGGACTAGCGAATTCTCGGCTACGCCGAGCATTCCCTAGAGCTCCGCTGTCAGCACAAAAAAAATAAATGCCAATCGACATAAAACGGTTTTTTCATATCTGCATGTCAGCCCTCACCAATACCTTTCATTAGATTCCAAACACGATGTGCATGTAATAACTTTTTGAAAAAAAACAAAAGCCGGTCGACATGAAACATTTTTCTCAATTATGCACGCCAGCCCTCACCGAGATCTTTCATTTGAGACCAAACTCGACATATTTCTGAAAACTTTTCACAAAAAACAAAAGCCGGTCAACAATAAGCAATTTTGTTAATTTTTCACGAAACCCTTATCAAGTCATTTATTTTGATACCAAACACCACATACGTTTGACAACTATTTGCGAAAAACAAAAGCCGATCAGCATGGAATATTTTTGTCAATTCTGCACGCTAGCCCTCAATGAAACCTTTCATTTGAGACCAAATACCACATATTTCTGACAACTCTTTGCGAAAAACAAAAGCCGATCGGCATGGAATATTTTTGTCAATTCTTCAAGCTAGCCCTCAATGAAACCTTTCATTTGAGACCAAACTCGACATATTTCTGAAAACTTTTCACAAAAAACAAAAGCCGGTCAACAATAAGCAATTTTGTTAATTTTTCACGAAACAAGGCCTTTATTTTGATACCAAACACCACATACTTCTGACAACTATTTGCGAAAAACAAAAGCCGATCGGCATGGAATATTTTTGTCAATTCTGCACGCTAGCCCTCAATGAAACCTTTCATTTGAGATCGAATACCACATACTTCTGACAACTATTTGCGAAAAACAAAAGCCGATCGGCATGGAATATTTTTGTCAATTCTGCAAGCTAGCCCTCAATGAAACCTTTTATTTGAGACCAAACACCACACACTTTTGACAACTTTTTGCAAAAAAACAAAAGGCGATTGACATGGCGCATTTTTGTCAATTCTGCAGGCTAGCCCTCAGCTAGACATTTTGTTTGATACCAAACTCGACATACTTATGAGAAATTTTTGCAGAAAACAAAAGCCGATCTAAATGGAACATTTTTGTCAATTCTGCACGCTAGCCATCAACGAGACCTTTCATTTGAGACCAAACTCGACATACTTCTAAAAACTTTTTGCAAAAAACAAAAGCCGATCAACATTAACCATTTTTGTTAATTCTGCACACCAGCCCTTATCGAAACCTTTTATTTGACACCAAACATCACACACTTCTGACAACTTTTTCCAAAAAACAAAAACCGATCGACATAGCACATTTTTGTCAATTCTGCACGCTACCCCTCAACGAGACGTTTCATTTGAGACCAAACTCGACATACCTTTGAGAACTTTTTGCACAAAACAAAAGCTGATAGGAATGGAACAGTTTTGTCAATTCTCCTCGCTAGCTCTCAATGAGACCTTTCATTTGAGACCAAACTCGACGTACATTTGAGAAACTTTTGCAAAAAGCAAAAGCCGATCAACATTGATCATTTTTGTTAATTCTACACGCCAGCCCTTATCGAGCCTTTTCATTTGATACTAAAAACCACATACTTCTCACAACTTTTTCCAAACACAACATATTTCTGACAAAATTTTGTAAAAAACAAATACTAATCGACATAGAATATTTTTGTCATTCGTGCACACCAGTCCACATTGTGTCGTTTCATTAAAACCCAAGGACAATATACTTCTAACAACTTTTTGCGCAAAACAAATGCAGATCGACATGACACATTTTTTTGTCATTTTAAAACCGGCCCTTATGGTTTTCTTTCTTTTGATATCACAGCAAAGTGTTCAATTTATTTTATTTAGAAATATTTGATTTTTATTTTGTTACCTACTTCATAAATTGGCAACACTGTTTGTATTAAAAAATAGTAGTTAATTTTTAAATTTATAAATTAATATTGTCAATCCTAATAAAACTGTCACCGTCTTCAGAGAAGTTACTTTAGGAATATTTGGTTTTAATTTAGTTACTTCATCACACATTTGGCAACATTGACTTTTGACATTGGAAACGTCAAAATTTATATTAATTAAATACGTTATGTTTTAAACTTAAATTAGTTGTAACACCTTTGCTCAAGAGTATTATATATGATACTGTATTTACTTCTTTAATATCAATGTTCTATAAGAAGTTACAATCGTTTAAAGTTCATAGACAGATTGTCAAAAGTGACAGATGACCTCGTGACTCTTTTTAAATTTAGACATGGCTACTAGGATCCATTGTTTCAAGTTATTAATTTTGCACAGTTTTTATTTTTTTACACAAGAACCATTCACAGTAAAAATATGAGACCCCCAAAAGGCACAACTACACATTATTCCCTGCAACTTAAAAAAAAATTTACAACAATCTCTTTAATGGTTCAGGCAGTTAGGCTGTCCACAAAATTTGGCGATCGTCGTGATGAAAATAAATGAACATCACGGACACATGCCTTTTAGTATATAGGACTAGCGAATTCTCGGCTACGCCGAGCATTCCCTAGAGCTCCGCTGTCAGTGCAAAAAACAAATGCCGATCGACATGAAACAATTATTTCATATTTGCACGTCAGGCCCCACCGAGACCTTTCATTAGATTGCAAACACGATATACTTCTAATATTTTTTTTGCAAAAAACAAGAGCCGGTCGACATGAAACATTTTTGTCATTTATGTACCCCAATTCTCACCGAGACCTTTCATTTGATACCATACACGACATACTTCTATCAACTTTCTGCATAAAACAAAAGTCGATCGACATGAAACATTTTTATCATATTTACACGCTAACCCACGCCGAGACTTTTCATTTGATACCAAACACTATATACTTGTGACAACCTTTTGCAAAAAACAAAAGCCTATCGATATGGAACATTTTTATCAATTCTGCACGCTATCCCTCTACAAGACGTTTCATTTGAGACCAAACTCGACATACTTTTAAGAACTTTTTGCAGAAAACAAAAGCTGATCGAAAAGGAACATTTCTGTCAATTCTGCACGCTAACCCTAAATGAGACCTTTCATTTGAGACCAAACTCGACATACTTTTGTGAATTTTTTGCATAAAACAAAAGCAGATCGACCTAGATCATTTTTGTCAATTCTCTACGCGAGCCCTCGCCAAGACCTTTCATTCGATACCAAACACGACATATTTCTGACAACTTTTTGCAAAAAACAAAAACCGATCGACATGGAATATTTTTGTCAATTCTGCACGCTATCCCTCAACAAGACGTTTCATTTGAGGCCAAATTCGACATACTTTTAAGAACTTTTTGCATAAAACAAAAGCCGATCGGAATGGAACATTTTTGTCAATTCTGCACGCTATCCCTCTACAAGACGTTTCATTTGAGACCAAACTCGACATACTTTTAAGAACTTTTTGCAGAAAACAAAAGCTGATCGAAAAGGAACATTTCTGTCAATTCTGCACGCTAACCCTAAATGAGACCTTTCATTTGAGACCAAACTCGACATACTTTTGAGAATTTTTTGCATAAAACAAAAGCAGATCGACCTAGATCATTTTTGTCAATTCTCTACGCGAGCCCTCGCCAAGAACTTTCATTCGATACCAAACACGACATATTTCTGACAACTTTTTGCAAAAAACAAAAGCCGATCGACAAGGAATATTTTTGTCAATTCTGCACGCTATCCCTCAACAAGACGTTTCATTTGAGACCAAACTCGACATACTTTTAAGAACTTTTTGCAAAAAACAAAAGCCGATCGACATAGATCATTTTTGTCAAATTTGTACGCGAGCCCTCGCCGAGACCTTTCATTAGATACCAAACACGACATACGTCTATTAACTTTTTACATAAAACAAAAGCCGATCAACATGGAAAATTTTCTTTTTTGTACACCAGCCCTCACCGAGACTTTTCATTCGATACAAAACACAACATATTTCTGATAACATTTTGCAAAAAACAAATTCTAATCGACGTAGAACATTTTTGGCATTCGTGCACACCAATCCACATTGTGTCGTTTCATTAAAATCCAAGGACGACCTACTTGTAACAACTTTTTGCGCAAATCAAATGCAGATAGATGTGACATATTTTTTTTGTCATTTCAAAACCGGCCCTTATGGTTTTTATTCTTTTGATATCAAACATAGCAAAGTATACAATTTATTTTATTTACGAATATTTTATTTTTATTTAGTTACCTTATTCATAATTTGGCAACACTGTTTGTGTTAAAAAGTAGTAGTTAATTCTTAAATTTATAAATTAATATTGTCAATCCTAATACAACTGCCACCGTCTTCAGTGAAGTTAATTTAGGAATATTCGATTTTAATTTAGTTACTTCATCACACATTTGGCAACATTGACTTTTGACATTGGAAACGTCAAAATTTATATTAATTAAATACGTTATGTTTTAAACTTAAATTAGTTGTAACACCTTTGCTCAAGACTATTATATATGATACTGTATTTACTTCTTTAATATCAATGTTCTATAAGAAGTTACAATCGTTTAAAGTTCATAGACAGATTGTCAAAAGTGACAGATAACAGCGTGACTCTTCTTAAATTTAGACATGGCTACTAGGATCCATTGTTTCAAGTTATTAATTTTGCACAGTTTTTAATTTTTTACACAAGAACCACTCACAGTAAAAATATGAGACCCCCAAAAGGCACAACTACACATTATTCCCTGCAACTTAAAAAAAAAATTACAACAATCTCTTTAATGGTTCAGGCAGTTACGCTGTCCACAAAATTTGGCGATCGTCGTGATGAAAATAAATGAACATCACGGACACATGCCTTTTAGTATATAGGATTTTCCCTTTTTTTTGCTTATTTCCTTCTGTATTGCATAATTTAATATATAGATGTTATCAATTGTACTTCTTCCTTTTCTAAAGCCTGCTTGGTTATCTTGTAGTATATTTCTCTCTTCTGCTTCTTTACTTAATTTCTCCTCTAAGATCATGGCGTATATTTTGTATGCCGTGTCAAGCAGTGTTATGCCTCTGTAGTTTTTAGTTTCTTCTCTATCTCCGTTTTTGTGTATTGGACTAATAATACCTTTTCTCCACCTTTGTGGAAAGCCTTTTCCTTTCCAAACATTATTTATTATTTTTGTAAGTCTATCGACTGCTTCGTTTGTTCCGTATATCCAAGCCTCGTTCTGTATTCCGTCTTCGCCTGCGGCTTTTCGTTTTCTTAGTTTCTGTATTTGTCGTCTTACATCACTTTCTGTTATATCTGTCTGTATACTATGTGTGGCTTGTGTTTCTAATGATATAGTATATTTTTCATCAGTTCCGTTTAACTGAGTCATAAAATATTTTCTCCAAGTGCTCATTGGTATGTTTTTGCTGACTGTGATATGGTTTTTTCTTTCTGAATTAATATATTGCCAGATATCTGTTTCATTTGATATATTTCTTATTTTTTCCTCTTCTCTTTTTTGTTCTAGATTTTGCTTTGTTTTGCATAATTCTCTATATTCTTTTCCCTCCTTTAGAAAGTCTTCTTTCCTTCCCGTGCCTTTTCTCCAGTTCTTCTGTAAGTTTCGAACTAAATTTCTTTTGGTTCTACATTCGCAGTCCCACCAATTACTTTTTCTGATATTATCTTTTTTCTTCCAAATTTTCTTTGTTAATGAGCTGTGTATATTTTCTATCAGTTCGTCTAGAGCTTTGTTACAGTCGTCTTCTTCAAATATTTTTTCTTTTAATTTTTCTTGATACTTTTTCTTGCCTTCTTCAGACCAATCTATTCTTATTTTTTTTTCTGTTTTTGTTTTTTCACTAAGGTTTTCTAATTCTATGACAAGTGGCTGGTGATCAGATTCTATTCTATCTGTTACTGTGAAAGATATTATTTTATCCATTGCTTCTTCATTTGCAATGCCGTAGTCTATAACTGATTCTCCGTTTGGGCCAATATAAGTAAATTCCCCTTTTTCGTCTCCTGTCGTATATCCATTCAATATTTTCAGTCCATTTTCTTCCACGAATTCTAGGAGTTTTTCTCCTTCGCTGTTAATTATTTTGTCTTTTGATGACCTGTTTTTTTTAGATCCATCTCTAGTATCAATAATTTTTCCTTCTTCCCCTATTCTGGCGTTGAAGTCTCCTCCTAATAATAAATTGTATTCATGTCTGTCCTCTGTTTCTTCTATTTGCTCTTGTATGAGTTTTATTTCTCCTTTGCTGTATGTTGTTATTATTTTCCATTTTTCTCCTTCTATTAGTAATGTTCGTTCTTGCATTTGGTCCATACTTCTTCCCTCTGGTAGTTCCTCTAATGTGTTTCTGACCCCAGTTATTATTCCTCCTTTAGCTCTTCCCTTTTTATGTTCTCTATTTGCATATACGCATTTCCATTTAAATTTATTCGGAAGTTTGGTTTCCCATTTCGTCCAGTCTTTCTCTTCTATCCATGTTTCTACTAGCCCGATAAAATCAAATTCTTCTATAAAATTCCAAAAATCGTTGTCCTTATTCTTTAAGCCGGCGATGTTCCAAAATCCTATTTTAGTTCGATCTGTGTTATTCAGCGCGCTTATTTTGAGTAGTTTTTTGGATCTTCCTCTTTTGGTGGTGCTGTTGGCGCCGTTTCTCTGTAAGTGGATCCTGTTGCGCTGCCTTTAATTGGTCTTTCATCATATCTACTATAGCTGCTTGACCTTTGACGGTCCCTATAATCAGGATTATGTGTTACATATTGGGTTATTGGTTTCTGTCTCTTCATTTCTTGTCTTTCATTGCATGATGCATTTTTTTGAGGTCCTCTTTCCTTTGTTTCTTCTTCAACTTTTTCTTCTGATAGTTGTCTTTTCTTTTCGTTTTTTTCGTGCAACGTTCTTATTGCCTCTTCTTTTTTAATTGGTTTACCGTCAACATACAGCTTGTTGTATTTTATTATTGCGTGTTTGCCCTCTTTACGCATCTCTTTCATTAATGGTAATAACCGCTTCCTTTCTTCTGCTACTTCTTTTGGGAAGTCTTCTGATATTACGATGTTTGTTCCTTTCAATAACTTTGTATTTGTTAAAATATCTATTACCTTCCTCCTTGAAGTGAATCTTATTAAAACTGGTCTATTCTTGCGGTCCTTTTTAACTCCGATTCTATATATGTTGTCTATCTCAAAGATGGATATATCTACTTTTAACTTTTGGGAAATTAAATCTAGGCATTCCTTCTCGAGTTCATGTCTGCTTGTGTCTCTTTCCAATAATCCGAATATAACAATATTTTTTTGTCTTTTACTGCGCTCTAGTTCTGCCCACCGTTCTTCGTGGTCGATTAATATTTTCTTATGATCATCAAGGGCGTCTGCTGTCATTATAAACCTGTCTTGCATTGTCTTTTTTATAAATGCTATGTCAGTTTTTAAATCTGCTATCGCTTCTAATATTTTTGTTTCCATGTTGTGCTACTAGCTCTATCTGTGCGTTCTAAATAGTAGCTTAGCGTCGGTAATTCAGTTATTGTGACTGTCCTACTTAATTCAAACAGTCACCTGTAAAAACCGCTGGCTAGATGTTACTATTAGACGCTAGATGTCGCTACTAGGTCGCTGCTTCGCTGGGATTTGATATGACATGTAATATGACACCTAGATAACCTATAAGTTGTATGAACTTACTTTTATCTTAATATCCTGTTTATCGTTTCTAAGAACCTTGCCTCCACAATATCACAACATCCAACAACCGTATTCGTATCAACGATCAACCGAAAAGAACCGGAAGGTGAAAGAAACAACCAGAAGGCGTCCAAATCGAAGCAACTCCGAACGAACATCGTGAGGTGCAGAACCAGGCCCTGACGAATACAGAGCAACGGATCTATGGACAAGATACTTCTATTATTGTGAGTAACATATGTCACATAATTATCAGTACCATTCGGACTCAGATTCTGATTTGGAAATACAAACCACCAGACAAGAACTCCCTGACTCAGATTACATAAATAACTTAAACGAAATTAATACAAACATGGCTACACCAAAATTAGAAAAACGCTATTTGGACATGATTCCAGACTTTTACGGTGATAGCAAACTTTTATCTAGATTTATTGAAATTTGTGAAAAGTTAGTTAAAAAATTTTATAATTTGATAGATCCCACAGATTTTCAAAATGAATTTCTGATGTCTAGCATCATTGCCAAAATAAAAGGCGATGCTGCAGTAAATATAGCAAGTACCACCATAACCAAGTGGGAAGATTTGAAACAAGCACTGTTGAATGCTTATTCCGACAAACGCGACTTATATACCCTAAATATCGAAATTACAGAATTACGACAAGGTAACGAATCAGCCTTTGAATTTTATAATCGTGTACAAGACCTTTTAAATCTACAAATCTCTTACATTAGTACACACTGTACCGAAGCGGCTAAACCTGTCCTAATAGAATATTTTCAAAAATACACCCTGAGAATATTACTCCGCGGTCTCAAAGAGCCACTAGGAACTCTTATGAGAACGAAAGACCCGAAAGACATGAATACAGCACTGAACATGTTAACAAATGACTTTCAATTAGAGACATACAAACGTACACACGTTCAAAACAAAAACAGCACACATCACATACAACATAATAAACCAAAACAGAACACCCACACCCAATACAGACAAATTCAACATCCACAAATAACGTACAGACCTCTGCCTCCAACAAACCAAATCTTTAAACCACAGAACAAACTATTTTTTCCTAATCAACAATACACTAAACCTTTTAACAACCAATCACCTTACAATCAATATAATAAACCGAATCAATCCCAATCCAATGTGTTCAGATCAAATCCCAATTTTAAACCAAACAAACCAACTCCTATGATCATCTCTACTAAACAGTCAACGACACCTCACCCATCAGCTGTTCCTTATCGTCCACAACAATTCTTCCACTCTCAAAATAAACCTCATTATATTGCGGAAGAACTGTTTAACACGGAGACAGAAGAATACAGAGAACCGGATAACGAACAAATTTGCGAGTATTATACACAAGACGAACCAAATTCAGAGTATTTCGTAACTCATCCAGATCAAAACGAAGAAAACGATTTTTTTCCGATAATAGCCTCGGAACCAATATCGAACTAATGAATGTAATTCACAACTACAGCGAATTACCATTTATTATCTTACCAGAACTAAATTTAAAAGCTTTGATAGATACAGCAAGTACACGGTCGTTCATTAACCCAGATATAGCCAATAAATACTATAAAAATAAAATTCAAAATGATCCATTTCAAATCACCACAGCTCACGGAACTTCTTTAGAAAATGCTAGTATTGTAATTCCCGCTTCAAAATTATTTAATTCACCAGACACACTCCTAAAATATCATCTATTTAATTTCCATAGAAATTTCGATATACTTTTAGGATTGGATAATTTAAAAATATTAGGCGCAAATATTAATTTGACAACTGATAAAATTATTACACCTAATCAAGAAATCAAAATTCACTATCACAAAATTATTCCAAAATCAAACTATATAAAAATTCCTCCTAGATCTGAAAAAATAGGAGAAATATTTGAAAATAATATCGAAAATGGCGAAGTGTTAATACAAGAAACTAAATTCAATAATTTATTAATCCCAGAAGGAATTGCAAAAATTCAAAATTATAAAATTATTTACCCAATTATAAATTTAGGCCAAAACGAAGAAATTATAGATTCTGTAAATTGTGTACAAGTACAAGAATTAAACCACTTCGAAATAAACAATCTAAATTATTCTCAAAACGAAATACCAAATAAATTTAACATGGATAAAATAAGAACGGAACATATGAACGAGGAAGAGAAACGCGAGATAACAAAACTGCTGACTGAATTCTCTGAGATCCTTCACACCGAAGATAAGCCGTTATCATTTATAAATGAAATTAAACACTCTATCCGCACGAAAGATGAATTACCTGTTTACACCAAAACCTATCGATATCCTGAAATATTCCGAAAAGAAGTCCACTCCCAAATCAACAAAATGCTCGAACAAAACATCATCCGTCCTTCTCATTCACCCTGGTCATCCCCAGTATGGGTCGTCCCAAAAAAATTAGACGCTTCAGGAAAAAAGAAGTGGAGACTGGTTATTGACTATAGAAAACTGAATGACAAGACAATAGACCATAAATACCCGATACCAAACATAAACTCATTGCTGGATAAATTAGGTAGATGCCAATACTTTTCGACTTTAGATCTCGCATCTGGCTTTCATCAAATTGAGATGAACGAATCAGATATTCAAAAAACGGCCTTCAGCACAGAAAACGGACATTACGAATTTTTGAGAATGCCATTTGGGCTCAAGAACGCACCCGCTACTTTCCAGAGAGTAATGGATAACGTTCTTCGAAATTTAGCTAACGAAATTTGTCTTGTTTACCTTGACGACGTCATTATTTTCAGTACATCCCTTCAGGAACATATTCAAAATTTACGAACAGTTTTTAATAGATTAAAACAGGCAAACCTAAAAATACAGCTGGACAAATCAGAATTTTTACGGACAGAAGTTGCATACCTCGGACATGTAGTGACCCCCGAAGGAGTAAAACCAAATCCCGACAAAATTTATGCAATTAAAAACTACCCTTTACCTAAGACGACAAAGTAAATTAAAGCATTTTTAGGACTTTTAGGATACTATCGAAAATTCATTAAAAACTTTGCTCAACTTACCAAACCATTAACGAAATGTTTAATGAAAGATGCAACAATAAAATATAATGACCCCGAATACATTGATTGTTTTAACACTTGTAAAAATTTACTGATGAACGAACCAATACTGCAATACCCAGACTTTACAAAACCCTTTAACTTAACGACAGACGCAAGTAAATACGCTATAGGTACCGTACTATCTCAAGGTCCTATCGGATCTGACCTTCCTATTGCTTACGCTAGCAGAACTTTGAACGATACCAAACTAAAATATGACACTACCGAAAAAGAACTCTTGGCCGTAGTTTGGGCAACTAAATATTTTAGACCCTACCTTTATGGTAGAAAATTCAAAATTTTGACAGATCACAAACCTCTTCAATGCTTACATACACTAAAAGACCCACATTCCAAATTAATGAGATAGAGGACTAAACTTGAAGAATTTGATTACGAAGTAATTCATAAAAAAGGTTCCCTCAATACAAACGCAGATGCCCTATCTCGAATAGAACTAAACGTGAACACACTAAATCCTGAATCGCAAAGCCTTTTTGATCTCATTGAAGATTTCAACGAAATCTGTAATACTGACATGGAAAAATAATCATTAATCGTTCAAGCTGACGACGACGAACAAATAGACCCAGAAACTGACCAAACTATCCATTCCAACCCCGAAAACCCTATAGTAGGCATAACCATATCAGAATCCCCAGTAAATTTTGGAAAAAATCAACTCTTCATATCATTAGTAAAGCACTCACCAACAAAACCAAAAATAAAGAAATTTCATGTAGGTAAAATGAGATTATACGTACAGATTTCAGAAACAAACTTCGCAAAAGATATTGTAAATTTTATTAAAGAATACATCATACCCAACGTTCGATACTACCTTTATTTTGAATCACCTATATATGAACAATTTAGTAACGTACTTCAAAAATACTTCAAAAATTCCCAATTAAAATTTATTAAATGTCCCACAAAATTAATAGACGTAGAAAATGAAGATGAAATTTCACACCCTATAATAAAATTTCAGGAAGGTAAAACTAATCATCGTGGAATTACCGAACTACATAACGAAATTAAAAAACGATATTACTGGCCGAATCAATTAAAAACAATCACAGACTTCATTAATAAATACGAAATTTGTTTGGCTGCTAAATATGAAAGAGATCCCATCAAACCAAAACTAAATATTACACCCACTCCTGACAAACCCCTACAAACACTACATGTAGACACCCTAACACTGGAAAATACAAAATTTCTCACAATTATAGACGCATTCACCAAATATGCACAAGCATATAGAGTCAAATCCACTAATGCCGTCGAAATTGCTAATAAACTAATAAATTTCTTTTCGCATCATGGTACCCCAAAATTAATCATATCAGACAATGGACTCGAATTTAAAAACACCGTCATAAGAGAACTTTTAACCCTACACAAAATCGATATGCACTTCATTTGCTCGCAATATCCAAATTCGAACGGTTTAATCGAATGCTTTCATTCAACACTAATAGAACATATACGCTTATTTAATCTCCAAGATAATTTCAAAAATGAATCAATAGAACACAAAGTAAATTACGCTATTTTGGCATATAACAACACAAATCATAGCACCACTAACCTGAAACCAGTTGAAATTATCAACGGTCATTTTGAAACAAATTCCCTATTGGATATAGACATCGAACAAAAATTAACACAAGATTATATTTCAAAACACAAAGAAAAATCAGAACTGATATACAAAACTATTAACGATAAACTACAAGAAAATAAAATCAAAACTATTTCCAAATTAAACAAAAATCGCGAAGAATTACCTACTATACCTGAAACAGTTTTTGTTCATAATAAACAAAAAGTTAATAAAACTAAGAATCCAAAATACAAAAAAGAAATAATTAAAACCGTTAATAAAGACATAAAAACAGCAGAAATCAACACAGATAATGACAATAAACAATCAAAAATTCACCTTTCTAATATAAAAAGGCCTAGAAAAATAATTAACAAATATTCCGCAATTCCAGGTCCCTCTTCTTCCCGTATTCATACGGAGTAATAACTAAAAACATTACACACAATCCAGGACTATTAACAATCAATCTTGGAAATGCTAAATTTCAAAGAACACAACACACACTAGTACACTACTACGATCTGGAACCGATAATAAAGCAATATGACAACCTAAATAAACAATACTCACACCTTATACACACAATCAAAGAAGACAAAAATATAACGGATGACTTTGAAAATAACAATAATATTATTGGGTATATAAAAAACAAAATTAACGAAAAATTAAGCCACCTATCTATACATTCAAGAACCAGACTAGGCATATTTAATGGATTAGGTACCGTTATAAAATCGATAACAGGAAATTTAGACGCAGAAGATAATAAGCGATACAATAAAATTTCAAAACATTTGGAAAGAAATCAATTGAACCTAATTGACCAAATTAATCACCAATATTCTGTGAATAATCAAATGATAAAATATTTTAACAAAACTATCGATACAATCAAACAAAATGAAAATATTTTGAAAACAAATATAGAACAACTTTTACAAATCGTTATCACCGGAGTCGAAAATCATGACAAATTATTGATCAAAGATATTTATAATCAATTAGATATTTTATATTCAATGACACTAAGTACACTACAAGATATTGAAAATTCATTATCCTTTTGTAAATTGCATACAATGCACCCAAACATTATTAAAACACATGATCTGTTCGAAGAACTAACTAAAATTTCAAAATTTTACAAAGACGAACTTCCATTTAAAATAATTCCAGAAAACATGCCAAATATAGAAAATCTAATTTTAGTCAATTGTAAATTACATGACAGCAAAATTATATACTTCATTGAAATCCCTATAAACTATAACACACAATTCGAACTTATTCATTTAATTCCGATCCCAACAAAACATAACTCTGAGTTTGTAACAATAATTCCAAATCACGAATTTATATTAATGTCTGATAATGGTCAAATAAGATCCTTATGTGATATATGCACCCGCAATGGTGGAAATACTTACCAATGTCCAAATCACATCAAAGAAATCCACGAAGATTCCTGCGAAGCGAACTTCATATTACAAAATAAAATAGAAAATTGCCGCCTGGTGAAACTCAACGTAAAAAGAAACCACATCGAATATTTGGATGATATAAATCAATACATTGGAGTATTCACACATCCAGAAACATTAAAAACAGAATGCGATCACGGAGACAACATTAAAAATCTCCAAGGGATATTCCTAATCAAAGAAGATCAATGTATATTAAAAATTCAAAACGAAGCACTAAGTTTCAAACAAGGATCATTTGGCAAACCAATAATAATCGAAAATTTCAAGATTCACATCAATTATACCCAAATTCCAAAAAATAGCAATTCAGTTAAACAATGTTAAAGAACTGAAGCTGACGAATAGAATAAACGACATCCAGTACTACAATAACCCCTTCGAGGAAGAAGATACCATCAACTACCCTGTTTGGGGACTCTACGGTATCATCATAGCCAGTGCTGCAATCCTAATCGCAGTGTACGTGAAGAAAAGACTCATCACACCTGCAACAAGACAACCCAAGGCCAACGACATTGAACTTCAATTAAGAACTTCACCCCCTTCAACAACGCTGAAGCTTCCCGATGAAGCCCAATTTTAATGAGGGAGGAGTTACCACGGTCCATCCTGCTGAGGTTGCTGTTCCCACAGGAAACAACCCGACACCTCTCCACAAATGCTATAAAAACTGTAATATGTAATGTAGAGTTAGTCAGTCATAATTCCTTGTCGAATCTATGTCCAAATTGCATTAGAATTGTAACTGTAAATTTTTGTTACATTTGTTATAAGATTAAAGAATATAATCTTAACCTCATTTAATAATAAAATTTGTTTTTAAAAACTTTCCGGCGAACCAAATAAATATAACTTATATATATATATATATATATATATATATATATATATATATATATATATATATATATATACATATATTGTGGCGAAACATTATCATATCACTGACACTGACACACCTGTCACTTCACATACATTGACATTATCATAACTGACACCTGTCACTTCACACCCATTTTTATACATCACAATACCCGTGACATACATTTACAAAATCACACTACCATATTATCTCACACCCACTACGTTTCCAGAAATGGAAATGTAGGGTTGAGATAGTTACATATAAAAACAACATATACATAAACAAAATAATTATTATTCTCAATTCTATTTATGTCATGTATGTTATATTTCCTCCGTTATTGTATTAAAGTTTATATATTTTCTCGTTCATTTTTTTATTGTTAATTAACCACACCACAATATATATATATACAAATTATATAGAGACACCACCCTTACTGCGTAATGTAACTATAAATTACATCATCTCTTTCTCATAAATTCTGCACTTTTAACTTGAGATCTCCTAAAAGAAGACGATCCTTGTATATATAAGATGTAGTTAGTAAGATAAGACATTCGTTGTTCAACTACTGCTAATGTAAGATTTCATATTGTTCAAAATATTTTTTTTTTAAACTTAAATTTGAGTTCCATGTTTATTATTGGCGCAGCCGGTAGGATTGGCAAGCAAGTATTTGTGAATCGAAAACCAAGCGTTCAAATTCATTTAAAATCACAAATTCGTCGATTTTTATCGTTAAATTCTGCCAATCACGAATCAACGAGTCAATCCTGCAATCATCAGCGATACTCAACAAAATACGGAACGAATTCCATCTTACGTGAGGAGAAATCCTTCTACGGCAGTTCCTGATCCAAAGGACCCGAGAAGTAACCCACACGAACAGACATCGATCGAGAGCCAATCAGACACCACCCATTCCCACTCCACATCGAGCGGACATCGATCAACAGCTGACCGTGCCATCATCCACCGTCGCCCTCCATCGCACCGACGTCGACCCCCAAACCCTATGTTTAAAGAAATTATAATTGTACTGTAAGTACACTTTATATTCTCACACAAACTGGTTGAACTACTAAACACACTTATGTTGAGTTGCATGAAAATCGTTCAATGAATAAAATAGAGAATGAATAGCTAATGATTCCCTAAATGTTAGAGGATGCTTTAGTGATTGGTGGTTGCACGAAACAACATAAGCGGTTCACTAGTAAAACATTTCCATAAGCAATAGTGCCAATTTAGTGAAGTTTTATAATATTTTTGATATATTTCGCTGTTTTTGTTTGTGTATTTTTGTAGATTATATTTTTTCCTGTTTCTATTTTTATTTAATGTTTTATAAACATGATTTATATGCAATTACATGAAATAAATAATACTAAAATCATTTTAATTGTTACTCTGTAATTGGCAACCATGTATTAGTTTCAGATCTATTTTGTTTGTTATTGTTTAATTACAATTTAGGTTAAACTCTATTTGTGTGAATTAGGCACAAACATAGTTAATTTAGAAAACATACAAGTTCCTTACTATGGATAACAAAAGAAAACGAAGTAGTAACTTCACAGAGAGAGAAAAGTAATACTGTTGGAACTTATTAACGACAGAAAAAATATAATCGAAAATAATAAAACGGATGGAACAACTAATGGTGCAAAATATAATACCTGGCAGACAATATACAATGCGTATAATGCACAGCAAACGTTGGGTATAAGAACTATTGATCAGTTAAAACATATATATGATACTATGAAAAGAAAAGCCCGAAAGGATCGAAGCACAGAAAAAGTAAGCAGCTACAGCTACTGCCATAGTATATTACCATAGTATTTAATATTCATGTATTTATATGAATTTAACTATAACTATTTATTATTTTAGGTAGAATTGTATAAAACTGGTGGCGGCGAACCAAATTTAAAAAAATATCCCATAAATGACAAAGTGATCGATGATATGTTAGCTCCGCAAATGACACCGCTTGCTACAATATTTGATTCTGATGCAGGCAATAGTGGTAAATAAATTTTTATCTGAAATAATAATTAAACATTTTAATTAATAAAAAAAAATTAAATTCTCCAATAGATAAAGAAGATGTAATATTAGAAATTTGTCCAGACGCCAGTAGTGTTGAACATCAAGATACAACAATTAATGAAACTGTTTCTTTAATAAACATTCCTAACGATGCTTCTACAGTCTCTTCTATCATCACATCCAAACCAACTCTTGAAGTTGAAAATCTGGCTGGGCCCTCATCGACAACGGTAACTGCTACACCTGAGACTAAGAGTAAAGTACCATTACCTTGTAAAAGAAGAAAAATTAGAAACATTAATGAGGGTTTAGAAAATCTTACGAATATGAATTTAACAAAAATTAAAACCAAGGAGGATTACATCGAAAAAATTTATTCAACTAAATTTTTAACTGCAGAACTAGAGCTAGAATCGAAAAGGGAAAAAGCAGACGCAGACGATACAGAAGCAAAATTACGAGAAGAAATAGTATTAACAGAATTAGAAAGTGCAAAATTAAATTTGCAAATAAATAAAGAAAAAGAAGAGAAGAAAATTAAAAATTTAACTCATTGAAAATCTTTATTTGCGTTTATTGATTACATTCGTTCATAGTTTATAGTATAGTTCATAGTTTATAATATGTATAATATTTAACAAACACAAAAATATTTCTTTAAACCATATCATGACATTATTTTTTTTAAATATTTTTTTTTATGAAAATACATTGTTTATTATTAATGCTCTAATCGCATTCCCAGCTGATCCCATAACTTGCACAGGAACAATAGGAACATCTATATCAAAATTATTTTGTAAATCAGTATCAGGACCATTGATGGCAATTTTTCATTATGCTGCACCGCTATGTTGTGAAGAACTACTATGGCAACAATTGTTGCTAAAGTTGTAATAATTTTAGTTCTCATTCCCAAAGATAAACAAGGAAATCTTTTTTTCCATATTCCAAACAATCTTTCCACAGGATTCCTTGTAGCTATATGAGCTTCTTAAAATCGTATTTCCCCTTCTGTTACGGGATTTAATAGTGGTGTCAATAAATACGTTCGACATGAATAGCCACGGTCTCCTAATAAAAAACAATCTGGAAATTCATTGTTTTCAAATTTTGCACGTAATCTCGAAGAATCAAAAATCGTACTATCATGTACAGAACCTGGCCAACGTGAAGCAATATCGATAATTTTTAAATTTGCTGTACAAACGGCTTGTACATTAATTGAAAAGTAGGACTTTCTATTCCTGAACATTTCTCCTAAATTTCCACCTGGACTTTGAAACCGCATATGACTACAGTCTACTGCACCAATAGTATTGGGAAAATTTCGAATGGAGTAAAAGTCTTATTTTATAGCTAATATTTGTTCTTGCTCTCTTAATCCAGCAATACTCATTGTTACTTGTTTTATTATTCGACAAACAGTTGATTTGTGAATATGGATATGATCTCCTAAAGTTTGCTGAAATGTACCTGTTGCATAATAACGCAAAGTGATCAGAAGTTGATTTCTTGTTGAAACTGACATACTACGTGTGATGTTTAGGGAGTGAAATAAAAGAGTATTTTATGGAAAACAAACTCCCTTAATTGCACACGTATTTAATACTTAGCAGCCGGCAGCCAAAATTCAACTCTCTCACTCTAGCCACAAAACAATTACCAACCGACTTGTACATTTTTAGTTACAAGTTATTTTTGCACAGAGTCGGACTAAATAATATTTATACATTAATTAATATTCTAAATACATTACATTATCCCCCTCTTAGAGTAATTTAATCATACGTTAATCTATCAGGTGGTCTTCTAACCCTGGTACTTGAGCGTACCTCGTTATTATCTACGTCTTTACTCTCAGTAGAGGGAAGTTCTATGTTACAATTTTTATCATTATTGTTTCCAGAAAAAGGTAAATTTTTATGTATTATTACAACATCCTTCTCACAATTTACATCCTTTTTGATTTGGTTAACATGCCTTTTCCAACTTTTATTTAGGGTTGGTATGTAAACCATGTAACTAACAAAACTTAAAATTTTTAATATTTCATCCTTTAGCCACCCTGGCTTCATACTTCTACAGTCCCTAACAGTAACCTTATCACCCACATTAAATTTTATATTTCTAGTTCCTTTGAAATTTTTTGTATGATTTTCTTGTATATTCCGTACCCTACTTCTTACCTCATCTAACATAACTATATTATTATCTGGTCTAATTATATCTAGTCTTGTTCTCAATTCCCGTCCAAACATAAGCATTGCTGGACTTTTACCTGTAGTGCAATGGTTTGTACTACGGTAACTTAACAAAAATCTTTGTAATACAATATTCAAATTTTCATTTGAATTTTTTTAAGCCTTCAAGATTGCATACTTAATGGTTTAACCGAATTCTCGACTGCACCTTTTGAGGCAGGATGATAGGGAGGAATGGTAATATGCTTAATACCGTTCATTGCCAGAAATGCTTCAAATTCATTTGATACAAATTGTCGACCATTATCACTAACTAATAATTTTGATAACCCAAACCTTGAAAATAAATTTCTCAAAAAACTAATAATTCTGCCTGATGTTATTGATTTTGTGACAAAAGCTTCTACCCATTTTGTATGAGCGTCAACTACAATAAAAACAAATTTGTCATATATAGGGCCTAAATAGTCAACATGAATTCGCTCCCATGGACAATCAGGGTATGGCCATGGCTGTAATATCGCCTTCGGCGGTGATAGCTTAATTGACATACACTGTTTACAATTTTGTGCAATGTTTACAATATCATTGTGTAGTGACGGCCACCACACATATGATCTGGCGATACTTTTCATTTTTACAATACCCATATGGGTTTTATGTATTTCGCTTAATATATGTGGTTGCAATTTCAAAGGAACAATAACCTTATATCCTAATAAAATACAATTATTTTGAATCGATAACAAATTTCTTCGTTGAAAATATGGTTTATAAATATCTTTAACGTTCCGTGGCCATCCTTTTAAAATATATTTGTACACCACTGATAAAATAATATCAACTTGCGTCTCTTTACCAATTAATTTTGAGTCAATCGGAACATCTTCATTATTTTCTACATAATTTAAATAACCAGGTTCCTCATCCGTCCTGGGTTCATTTGCACTTATAGGTGAACGTGATAAAATTACAGCCCATCGTTGTAACCGACTGGCTGCTAGAAGCGGTATTCCCTTTTTAGGGCCAAATATTGTTACCAAGGGTTTATGATCGGAAACTAAAATAAATTTTCGACCAAAAAGATATTGATAAAATTTTTGAATACCAATGCCTCTTTCTCTATTTGGGAATAATTTTCCTCACTTTTTCGTTAATGATCGAGAGGCATATGCAATAGGTCTGTCATTTCCGGTTGAATAAACATGGGAAATTACAGCTCCTAAACCGTAATTTGATGCATCTACCGTAAGTTTAATATCTAAATCTGGGTTATAATGTGTTAAAAAATTTGGTGAAACCAGTACTAGTTTAATTTTTTGAAAAGCCTTTTGACATTGTGGTGTCCAATGTCAATGTGTATTTTTTTTTTGAGAGATTATACAAAGGTTTTAAGATTTTAACACGGTTAGGTATAAATCGGTGATAGTAATTTACTGATCCCAAAAACGATTTTAACTGTGTAGGATTTTTACGTGCAACAGTATTTTTGATTACGTTAATTTTATTATCACAAGTATGCAATCCTCTTTTATCAATTTTATAACCTAAATATTCTACACGGTCTTTAAAATATTCACATTTGTCTTTACATACTGTTAATCCATATTGTTGTAAACGGGATAAAACCTTTTCTAAATTATTTAAATGATCAGCTCGGTTGGCGCCTGTGATTAAAATATCATCTAAAAACACTACGACTCCACTTAAACCTTGGAGGACTTTTTATATTAATTATTGAAATTGTGCGGGGGCACTTGCTACTCCAAAAGGGAGCCTGTTATATTGAAAAAGGCCCCGATGGGTACTAATTGTTGTTATTTGTTTAGATTCGTCATCTAACTCAATTTTCTGATACGCTTGGGAGAGATCAAATTTTGAGAACTGCTGGCCTCCTTCCAATTTTGCAAAAAGATCCTCAATACGTGGTAGAGGATATTTATCGATTTCCAATACTGGGTTTACTGTAACTTTATAATCCCCACTTAATCTAACATTTCCATTCTTTTTTAAAACTGGTACGATTGGCGTATCCCATTCGCAAAAATTTACCGGAGAGGATTTTAATGCAAATAATCTGTCGATTTCTGCTTCAACCTTTTCTTTAATAGCAAATGGCAAGGGGCGAGGTTTAAAAAATTTTGTTTCTACATTATCTTTCAATTTTAAATGCAATTTGTTTTTAGTGAAAAGACCCAATTCGGATGAGAAAACCTTTACATATTTTAACAATAAATTGTTAACATCTGTATTTGCATCCTTAACATGATTTAATTTGAGTATTTCCATATTAAATATATTTTAAAAATTACTTGGGCCTTTAAGTTCCTAAAAATTACAAAAGAGCAAGCTAACAATAAAAGCCGGCCATTTAGCAATCAGTCTGTAACCACGGACGCGTTTCGCTCTATTTGGAGCTCATCAGCGTGTTGTAACATACAGCGGTGTCTAGTGCAGACAATTCCAGCTTGCTCTTTTGTAATTTTTAGAAACTTAAAGGCCCCAGTAATTTATCAAATGTAAAATTGTTAGTTCCCAGTAGATTCCCCTTTAAACTCATTGTTGGAACGTGAAATTTTCAACTTTTTTTAATTCTTTAATTTTGTAAATTCATTTTTGTAATTTTTTGAAGCGATTAGCTTCAGTAGTAATCTTGGTCATATTGTTAAGACTTACGTCTGATGACCAGTTACTCTTGAGAGTCTACCTTAGTAGACTACCATGACAATCAGTCGGTACAGCTGGAATTGTCTGCACTAGACACCGCTGTATGTTACAACACGCTGATGAGCTCCAAATAGAGCGAAACGCGTCCGTGGTTACAGACTGATTGCTAAATGGTCGGCTTTTATTGTTAGCTTGCTCTTTTGTAATTTTTAGGAACTTAAAGGCCCAAGTAATTTATCAAATGTAAAATTGTTAGTTCTTAGTAGATTCCCCTTTAAACATATTAAATATACTTAAAAAAAATATGACCTAACAATGGTGGTCCTCCCCCTTGTACTACGTAAATTTCTAAATCATTTACAGTTTCCTTAAATTTAACTGGCACTGTCAACACATCAATTGGTTTTATTGGCAAAAAATTTAAATACCAAATGAAATGAGACAGACTATGAATTGCCTAAAGAACACCATAGTGACATTGAACAGGATGTGAGTGAGTCAGAAGAATCTTATGAGCTCAGCACAATTTTGTCTTTCATTGGTGTGTAAATATTATATTATTCTATAAATTCATTATTCTTAAATTGATTGTTTTTTTAGGAAAAGATAAAAAACATTGGCGAAAACGTAACTTCGAATATACAAGTAGGAAAACTGGGCAAGAAAATATCATAAAACGGCTTCCTGGATCTACGGCTGAAACACGGTCTCTAACAGCTCCTATTGAAATATGGAACTATTTTATAAATGATGACATTATTAATATTATTGTTGACTCTACAAATGCATACATAGAAACAGTCAGAGAAAGCTTTTCACGCGCAAGGGATGCAAGCCCAACAACAACGACGAAAAAAAACACTAATTGGTTTGCTTTATTTAGCCGGAGTTTATAAAGCAAATCGGATGAATGCTGAAGACTTGTGGCAGACAGATGGGTCAGGAGAGAAATATTCCGTTTGACAATGTCATTGCATAGATTTAGATTTTTATTACGTTGCCTAAGATTCGATGATAGGAGAACAAGAGAGGAAAAGAGATTAACTGACAAGTTGGCTCTAGTTCGCAACTTTCTTGAACTGTTCACGAAAAAATGTCAGACTGCATACCAAATATCGGCTTTTGCAACTATAGATGAAATGCTTCCAAGGTTTAGAGGAAAGTGCCCTTTTCGAGTATATATTCCTTCTAAGCCTAACATATATGGCATCAAAATATTTGCCATATGCGATGCAAAATTATATTATGTCTCAAACATTGAGGTATATGCCGGTGAGCAGCTAGATAGCCCATACAAATTATCAAATTCGCCAACAGATGTAGTATTACGACTTTGCGAGCATATAAAGGGCACTTCCAGAAATATCACGATGGACAACGGTTCACGTCTGTCCTATTGGTAAAAACACTATTAGAGGAATATAAACTAACAGTCATCGGCACAATACGAAAGAATAAAAAAAGTTGCCACTTGAATTTTCAATGCTTACACCAAAACCGGAATACTCTTTAATGTTCGCATTCAATAATATACGTGCGCTAGTTTCGTATATTCCCAGGCCGAAGAAGAATGTACTATTGGTATCGAGTTTGCACAAATCGAATGAAATAAATTCTGAAACGGGACACTTAACAAAGCCCTGTATAATTACCGAATACAATTCAACCAAACGGGGTGTTGATACATGTAATCGGTTATGTGCAAATTATGACTGTTCAAGAAACACTAGAAGGTGGCCAATGATCATATTTTATTTTATTTTAATCGTAGCGGGTATAAATTCACAAATTGCTTATAGTAGTAATACCCCAAAAAAGAAATTATTGCAAAGAGCTTTTTTAAAACATCTGGCAAACGAGCTAATTAGCCCTCATTTAAAGGTGCGTTCCACGATTCTATTGTTGCCGACTAGTGTCCGATCTAGATTACGGGAATTGTGCCAAAATAAAACTAATGAGGGAGAGCCTTCGCAAGAGAGACCTCCAGGCCGTTGTGCCTATTGTAACTGGAAAAGAAATAAAAAATCTAGATTTTCTTGCTTCCAATGCAATACCTACATGTGTTTGGAGCATATTATTGCATATGCAAATTATGCCAGGAAAAGGTTTTAAATGCCCAGATTTAATTATTGGGGCTCATATATGTTTAAAATAAGCATCAGTTATACTGTTTGTACGTATGTTTGTTGTTATTTTTAATTTGTTTTTCTTTATAAGAGTTTTGATTTTGTGTTTTTTAGAATAACTACTTTATTTTTAATCTTTTTTTTTTCTCTATTTTAAATATGTCTTTTTTCAATAAATATTAGTTTTCATGAATGTATCCACTTTCTTTTCCCTTGCTCACGACATTTTGAACGTTGAAAATTTTTTATCTTGTCAAAATGGCTACCCGGTCTAGGAGACCAGTGCGACTAACCGAGGTCATAAATTAGGCGCGACCACTCTAGGGTTAATAACCTAAATCTTAATATGTCTCCCCTGTACCAACCAATATATTCGTAAATTTAAACAATGAAATTATAAAATTATTAGACCTAGTACCATGCTTTGATGGAGATGTAAAATCTCTACCAAATTTCATAAACACCGTAGACGACATAATAGGTTTAGTCAATCAATCGAATCCATCGGAGATTACAAAAAAATTGTTATCCTCACTTGAAAAATCAAAATTAAAGGAAATTCTGCGCAATGCCTCAACGTCACAACTATAAATTCCTGGAAAGATTTAAAAGAACACTTATTACAAAATTATTCCTAGATCAGATCACACTATGATGTACTAAATTACAAATTACAAGCAAATAAAGGATAACATAATTGAATTCTTCAATAAATTTAATGATATATATCTAATATATAAGAGTAAAGTAGAATGCAAACACAATAGTGTAATCAGCAAAATAATATTAGAAACCTCCATAAAATACTTTACACAATGCTTTATAAACAATTGTAGAGAGTCATTTAGAACCCAACTCTCTGCTAGAAATCCGCAAAATTTATGTGAAATATTAAACCTTATCACTAACGACCTCCAATACATACACAACCAACACACACAAACACAAAAAGCACCCCCACCAAAGAATCAATTGCAATTCATCCTACCAAAATATTAATCTCCAATGCATAAATCTCCTCAACAACCACAACAACAACCATCTAAATCCAAATTTTACTAAATTTCCTGAATTATTCACAGCACATACTTGCAACGGCAAATCTTCAGGAAAAGAATTCACATTTTTCAAATTTAAATATAATAATATAAAAAGTTATATTTTTAATTTTCATAACGATTTTGACATTTTATTAGACCTACCAGGAATAAAATTACTTAAAACAAAATCTGATTTTATAAAAGAAGGAATAACATTTTTAAATAAATTTAAGTATAAATTACAGTATTTCAACGCAAATAAAAACAAAAATTTCAACATAAAAATAAAAAAACAAATAATTCGAGACGAACACTTAAATCCCGAAGAAAAATAAGGTTTAAACATAATAATAAACAAATACAAATCCTTAATATTACAAGAAAATGAAAAACTCACTGTCACTAACAAAATGAAACATCAAATTAAAACTACTGACAGTGTCCCTATCTATACCAAACAATACAAATATCCAGAGACGTACAAACAAGAAGTACAAGCACAGATTGACAAAATGTTACACGACGACATTATACAACACTCTTACTTCCTTTGGTCCGCCCCTATTTGGGTCGTCACAAAGAAAATGGACGATTTCGGCAAACAAAAATTTCGCGTCGTAATTGACTACAGAAAACTAAACCATAAGACAATTACTGACAAATTCCCTATACCAGACATCACTAACATCTAAGACAAGATAGGCAAGTCAAACTATTTCACAACCATCGACTTGATATCGGGCTTTCACCAAATAGAAGTTGACCAGACGATATCCCAAAAACCGGATTTTCAACTAATTTCGGACATTACGAGTTTAAGAGAATGCCTTCGGCTTAAATAATGCACCGTCGATATGTCAAAGGCTTATGAACTTCGTTCTCAAAGATCGGATTAATAAAATATGCTTTGTCCATCTCGACGACATAATTGTACTAAGCACATCCTTCGAAGATCATTTAAGCAATTTCGAAAAATTATTCCAAAAATTAGAGGAAGCTAACTTAAAAATCCAGCTAGATAAATGCGAATTTCTCCGCAAAGAAGTCGCATATCTCGGGCACGTTATTACCATGAAACGAATCAAACCCAATCCGGACAAAATTCTCGCAATAAAAAATTTCCCTATTCCTAAAACAAGTAAAGAAATAAAATCATTTCTCGGACTCCTGGGCTATTATAGAAGATTTATCGACAGCTTTTCAAAAATCACTAAACTCTTAACCAACTGTCTAAAAAAAGGTCAAAAAATTAACATAAACGATCCGAAATACATCAAATGTTTCGAAAAATGCAAAACACTTCTCTCTAACAGCCCCATTTTACAGTATCCGAATTTCTCAAAAACATTTATCCTAACAACCGACGCGAGCAATTACGCGATCGGAGCAGTTTTATCACAAAAGAACGAAAATAATAAAGATCTCTTCACAGCCTACATTTCACGAACCCTCAATAGTCACGAAATAAATTATTCAGTTATCGAAAAAGAACTCTTGGCTATCATACGGGCAACAAAACAATTTCGGCCATATTTATTAGGACACCAATTCAAAATTGGTTCAGATCATAGATCTTTAGTTTGGCTTAATTCACTTAAAGAACCAAATTTCAAATTAATAAGGTGGCGCCTCAAATTAGAAGAATTTTATTCTACAGTTGAATACAAGAAAGGATGCCAAAATGTTTTAGCCGATGCCCTGTCCCGAATCAAACCAAATTTTAAAATAGAATCCAAAAAAATCAAATATTTTTTATCTGTCAAACCACTCGTCTATTGTATTTCTAGCGACACAAAAATGAGTAAAGGTTTTGCATATCAAGTAAAAGAAAATTACCCTAGTGAAACTTATTATAATGTTAATAACAAAATTCTTATACAAAACGACACACGCTTAATTTGCCATTTAATTACAAAAGATATCACAATAAGCCTTCAATTAGAAATATAAAAATATGTCTAGAAAAATTATTAGATTACTGCATACAGAACGAAATAAACGAAATTGACATGCCAAAAATTTGTTTCGGCCATAATGGAAAAAATTGGAACGAAATAGAAGACATAATAAAAGAAATATTTCTAAATTCTAATATCAAAATTAATTTATATGAACAACCTATTGACGTAGAATTAAACTTAAATTCGGACACGGATTCTGTAATCGTAGAAACATGTAGCGAAAAAGATTCAGCTGATACAGCTCACTCTGATAACGAGCACCCAGTAAATGGCTTAATCTATTTAGAAACACCCATAAATTTATGCAAAAACCAGATAGTTGAAAAAGAAACTAATGGTAAAAACTATATCAAAATAAGCAAGCTTTTTAATAATAATATTCTACGCTTTTACCTTTATTTAAACAAAATTGATAGTAATAAAACGATCCTGAAATTCATTAAAGAACTCCTACAAACTGGAAAAACGTACTACTGCTTAATCCCTGACAAATTCAAAACTAATTTCTACACCGTACTGCAAACCTACTTCTACACAAATAGCTATAAATTAGTAGCATGCAGCTCGATAAATATTGATATTGAAAATAAAGAAGACCAGCAAATCACTATAAAAAAAACTATCATGAGGGAAAGACTAACCACAGAGGTATAACGGAAACTTACAACAATTTAAAACAATCACATTACTGGCCGAATATGCAGAAAGATATTCAATATTACATTAATAAATGCAACGTTTGCTTAACCACAAAATACGAAAGAAATCCTATACAAATTCCTAACATCTAAACACCCACAGCAGACAAATCTTTCGAAAAAATTCATACTGATCTCTTATCATTATAACAAATTAAAATATTAACCATAGTAGACCCTTTTTCAAAATTCGCTGTAGCCTATGTAATTAAAGATGAAAATGCCATAACAATTTTAAATAACTTAATTAAATATTTTACACATTTCCCAATACCAAAAGAAATAGTATCTGATAACGGCCTAGAATTTAATAACAAAACAATTCAAAATTATCTGGCTCTCAGACAAATAAATATCCATTATATTTCTATCCATAATCCCAAGAGTAATGGTATAGTAGAAAGATTCCATTCTTCCCTCATAGAACATATGAGAATTATTGACCAAAATCCGATAATAAATACTTTACAAATCAAAGAAACTTTGAACTATGCACTAATAGCTTACAGTAATAGTGTCATGTCCAGAGAAATGCGTCATAGAATTGTACCTTATGTGCACTTCTAGCACATATATTCCTAATAACATAGGCCGCACCTTATCTTTTGGTTGCTAACCGGAAGCTAAGTTGATAAATTAAAATTATATCTATACATGTTTATAAAAAAATTATGTTGCAAATACGGAATCAAATATTGCCAATGACCCCAAGAAATTCTGGGCTTACCTAAATAAAAAGAAAAATACTTCCCGCATTCCTGGTGACATGTATTACAATGACACTTTATATCACGATACTACATCTATTGTTGAAGGTTTTGCTGATTATTTTAAAACTGTATTTTCTAGCTGTAATGACAATGATATTGAATACAATAAAATTTCTAGTGAATCTATCACTATGAATCAAACTCATATATCTTGCATGACTCATGATGACATAATAACGGCCATTAATAGTCTGAAAGTTTCTTGTTCTCCAGCTCCTGACAATTTACTATCATACGTACATTATTAAAGGTTGCCGTGATTTATTTGTAAAACCATTACATAAATTATTTAATTTAATAATTTCTACTCTCACATTTCCTGAATGTTTAAAAATTTCACTAATTTGCCCGATCTTCAAATCTGGTGATGTTCATAATATTTCAGACTACAGACCTATATGTTTACTATCCAATATTTCAAAGTGTTTTGAGAAAATTATATATAAGTATATTTATTCCAATGTTAGAGATTCTATAACTTCAATACAGCATGGCTTCATTCAAGGTAGATCAACTAATACTAATCTCACTCACTTTACTGATACTGTTTTAAATTCTATGAATAAAAATACTCAAATCGATGTCATCTACACCGATTTGGCCAAGGCTTTTGATACAGTAAATCATAACATCTTGCTTTTCAAGTTACATCATCAATTTAATTTCTCTTCTAATTTAATTAAGCTTATTCAATCATACCTTCACAATCGTAAACAATATGTGCTTTACAACAATACTAAATCGGCATACTACATTCCTACTTCTGGTGTCCCTCAAGGATCAAATCTAGGCCCATTACTTTTTATTCTGTTTATTAATGACATTGCTGATTGTTTGAAACACTCTCATTCATTATTATATGCTGATGACCTAAAAATATTTAAAGTAATAAATTCCTACTCCGATTATGAACACCTTCAGTCTAATATTAATAACTCACTTGTTTGGTCTTCTACCTCAAAATTACAGTTCAATATAAGTAAATGTAAGTTCATGAAATATTCTGTAAAGCGTGATAAATTTAATTACATTTATTGTATGAATGGTGTAAATCTGGAGAGAGTGTCTGAAATAAAAGATTTGGGTGTTATCTTTGATTCTAAGTTACTTTTTATTAATCATATTAATTATATAGTGAACTGCTCTTGTAAAAACTTAGGGTTTATAATCAGAAACTCCCATTACTTCAAAAATATTTCAACTCTCAAATCTTTATTTTATACCTTCATTAGATCTAAACTGGAATATTGTCTTGTTGTGTGGAATCCACTTTACACCACTCAAGTATCAGAAATTGAACAAATTCAAAGAAAATTTGTCAGGTACTGTGCTAGAAAATTCTGTCATCCAATCGATCATTTAACATACAGTTATTCACGAACATTATTACAATTTAACATGTTATCACTAGAAAATAGACGTAAGCTAATATCTTGCTTATATTTGCATAAATTAGTGCATAACAAAATTGATGACGTATTAAGTTTGGGTAAAATAAGAATTTGTGTGCCTCGTTTGCCCTTTAGACAAACTAAATACTATTCGACATTCTCTAACTTTCCTGTCAAAACAAATTATGAATTAAGAGCCCCTATTTTTAACTAATAATAAGTTATCTACTGACCGCTCTTGGCATCACTTTCTTATTTTTCACAAAAATACTCGGTGGCTCAGCGGGATATTTAACAAAAATGTATATTTATATTTCGCATTTATAAATGATAAGTACATATATCTATGTATGTTCTGTTACATGTCAGACTTTCTAGCACATGGAAACTCCGCCTCTTGGGTGACTATGCGGTAAATTTAAGTAAACGTCAAATAAAAATGATTTTTTTTATTCCGTTTTAAATTTATTGAAATATAAGTTTTTATTGTTATTATTAATATGAATACAAGTTACATGTTTTTAAATATAAAAAAAGATGAATATAATGCATTATATTTACTAAAAGAATAAGTAGATAAATAAAAATCGGTGGAATGTAAATAAATATATATTATATTATATTTTTGTTTGCAAATGTAAAACATTAATGTTTTTTGCCGACTTAAAATTTCTAATTACAAATTCAAATGAATAAAACAATCTACTAAACAAATTTAAAAAAAAAAATTTGAAGCTGTGGACATGGATGATGACATTTTATATTTATTAACAAAGTTTTTAATTTATAACCAATATTTTCTGTGGAATATTTTTAAAAATTTTGGAATTGATAACCTTTTTGTAGTCAAGACAGCAGGCAGCAAGTGGTGGGGTGAAAACTACGAGGCTGGGAGGCGGAACTGCTTCAAGGTCAAATTTTCGTATAACACTGGAGTGCAGTTGCTATATATGCTTTGTACTATGTTATGGCTATATGATATATAGTTTCTTGTATGTTTATTTTATTTCTATGGTACTTTGTTACATAGTGTTTACATATTATTATTGTTACTATTAATATTATATATTATAGTCAGTTATCCTTCTACCTTCAGTAGTATCGGTAATATTATTATTATTTACGGTTTTCTTTATTGTGTCTCTGTAGCACCTATTTACTCAGTGTTTTATTGTTATTATTATTTTTATTATTATTGTATTATTTTCTTGCAAAAATGGCAAGTGAGCAGCCAGAATTATTTTTTCGCAAAAAAAACCTAATAAAATACGTATACATACATAATATATACATTTATCTGAAAAGTGCTGCCTTAATTTATACTGATGTAAGTCGATCGAATATGTTAGGTTTCTAAAAATTTGCATTAAATATTTTATTTTTTCTATTAGGATTAGGAATGATGACCTCCGTCAATTTAATTATCCGACAACGCCGAATTACAAAAACCTAAATTACATTGCAATATAACCTGGTTTTTTGTTTTATAAAACGCAAAAATCAGATAATCCTAAATTATACGACAATTAATGATCCGAGATTATGAAATTCGAATGGTGCTGTGAATGAGATACACCCATATTGGCACAATGAAAAAAAACTGTCCTATTATTCAGTATTAATTAATTACCAATTAATTACCGCAAAAATAAATGTATTACCCTAGCCGTTTTAAAAAAAGGGTGGCTGTGCCAGCTTCTCATTGAAGCTAGCACACCACCAAAAAAAAATAATAGTATTTTTTATGTTACTATTTAGTACTAATTAATTACCACATGCATATAATTACCAGTATTATTAACGAAAAAACGCAACTTTTCCAGATTTCCAAATTAAGCTAGCACACGAACGCGAAAGAACATATTTCTTTTGTCAAAAATAAAATAAATGAAAAACTATACCTAACAACAATAATTGTTGAAATAAACTATGTAGGACAGATTGTGCTGGAGTAATATATTGTTAAATATTGTTTAGAGAACGATTTCCTTGGAAAGATAGATTTTAAGAGTTTTTAATCTGAAACTAAATTTTTGCAATGGTCATTTTCAAAAATTAAGTTGCTAAATATACCTAATTTGTTTAATATTATTTAGAGTACGATTTCGATAGTTTTTCGAAGAAGTTTTAACCTGAACCTAAATTTTGGCAATGGTAATTTTTACAAATCAAATTGCTAAATATACTTAGCAATAATAATTGTCCATATAAACTATTTAAAAGGGATTGTGCTGGAGTAATAAATTGTTAATTATTGTTTAGCGAATAATTTCAATGGAATGATACATTTTCAAAGATTGTTTAATCTGAAACTGAATTATGGCAATGGTAATTTTATAAATCATATTGCTATATATACCTTACAATAATAATTGTCGATAAAAATTATTTACGTGAGATTGTACTGAAGTAATAAATAATTAATTTTGTTCAGCGAACGATAGTTTATTGAGAGTCAAGGCCCTGAATCGATCTTTAAACAATAATTAACAATTTATTACTCCAGCACAATCTCTCGTAAATAGTTTATATCGAGAAACATTATTGTTAGGTATATTTAGCAGCTTGATTTATAAAAATTACCATTGGTAAAATTTAGTTTCAGATTAAAAACTCTGAAAATCTATCTCTCTAAGGAAATCGTTCTCAAAACAATATTATAACAGTAAACGGCAAAGGTAATAAATTTATTTTTGCAGTAATTAATTAGTATTAAATAATAGGATAGTTTTTTTAAATTGTGTCAATATGGCTGTGCCACCTTCTCAGCAACAATCCGAGATTATATACTAGATATTTATTTTTATTCAACGCGATTAACATATAAAAAATATTGCATTATTTTTATAAACCGCTATAAAATATTTAATTCTTTTTCATAAAACCGGGCATATGTGTAATTATATATTTGTTTACATAGTTGTAAAGCAATTTATTAAAAATATTTTCAAAATAAGTCAAATCTAAATGACGTGGACGTGTTTATTATTTTTAAACATACAAGACAACTAAAAAATAAAAAATTAAAATTTATAAATCGCAGTGTTTCAAATGTTATCGAGGAAAGTTGTATGTTCGGATTTTATCTTTGTAGTTTGTATCTTGCAGTCTTGGTTACCATAGTAACACCCTTATTGTTTATGTCCGGCGAAAAGATTCCCCCTACATTCTTGGAAATTTGGTACGTTCTAGTATCGTAAGTCGTAACATTACCAAAGTACATTTTTTTAAAATTGTGTAATCAATTGTAATAATTATTAAATTTGTGAGTAAAAAGTATTTTTCAACCACGCTAACCTTTCAATGATTTTTGCTAATGTCTCATCTTACAAATATTACTTATATTTTCTAGTCTTCTGTAACCATTATTTTACTTGCACAATGCATGTTTACCATTTAATAGTTTCTCATTTAACATGTATTTTCTGTAACTAATGCAGCTTGTAATAAATTAATAAATATGTGTTAAAGAAACAATTTTTCTGCAATATGTTAAAAACGAATCATAATTCTGAAGAAGTTGGAAAAGTATATCCCATAGTATATTATGTATTAAAACAAAATAATTATGATTTCTAGTACAATTCTTGTTAAATGTGATTTCTCAATAGGTGTTAACGTATATATATTTATGCATTTTGAATTCGAAACAACCGCCTTATTCAAGGTTGGGGTCTTTACTAACTATCAGAGTGCCATCTGTTATTAGGTAGTCGCTAATTGAATAGCTCAGCAATACCGTTATGCACATTGCCTATGCTACAGGATTTTAATAAAACGTTTTAGGCGACATCTATTGGGCTAGAAACAAAATACTTTGGGGTATCATTTCACCTTAAGCCTGGTAGTTAGACTGAACGAGGCAGTTATCTCATTACTTTAAACGAGATAAATCTCCTGGTTCCGTCTGCCTGATCAGTGCAATGCAACGTAGTAACCGACATGGACTTGCTGAGACATAATCTGTAAGTTATAACTTTATACTTTGTTAAACTTATCATCAACTTAAAACAACTGTATTATTTTATGCCCATACTCTGAGTATGAGTCTTTATACTTCTACTCAGTATTATTCTTTGTTTTGATACCGACCCGAAATCACGTGGATGCCGTCACGCATCAGCTATGATATTAGAGAATACAGATTAGAACCGTGACAATAGTATTCACTCAATTACGAAAAGAACTCCAATAGAAATTATTTCCGGACGCATCTCTGAGCCAAATTTGAAGTCGACGAATATTTACAAAAACACTCCGAAATTCTTAAACAAATACACGAACATGTAAAACCTAACATAGAAAAATATAAAGCAAAATATTCAGGAAAAATCGAAAAACAATACGAAATACCAAATCAAACTTATGTAAAAATAAGTAAGAGAAATACCGGCAAAATAGAAAAACCAAAATTTAAAATTTTGGGTGTAAAGACAATACGTCCTGCAAGAGCACAAATTGTAGACGGAAACGATAAAAAACATAAAATATCAAATATTAAAACTCCTCGATTTGTTACAGACTAATTCCTTTATGAATATCTCAAATCATACAAGATGACACTAATACTGGACTTAACATACTTGAATTAGGGACAGCCTACATACAGGTAAACTCCCAAATAATATTATTCCAAGTTCCCATATCTCACATCCTCCAACAATACCATATCTTAGAATCCAACACTAACACCCTAGATCAAAAATTACAAAAATATAAATTTCAAGATAGTTAACAAAAACATATTGAATAATATGATATTACATTTAAAAGATAAAGTACAAGTCTTAATTAGTAAAAGAAATAAACGCGGTTTATTTAACGGGCAAGGCTCAATAATCAAAAGTATAACAGGTAACTTAGAGAAGACGATATAGATAAAAAACGATACGATCAAATAATAGAAAATATAAAATTCAATAAAAATAAATTAACCGATAAAATCAATACAATGGTAAAAATCAACAACAATATCACCGCCAAAATTAAACGAAAAAATTGAAATAATTAACGAAAATAACATCTTTTTGAATAAAAAACTAGACACCTTAGAAAAACATTCTAAACGAATTAATACAAATAGGACAAGAACTTTATTTCTTTCTAATACTGTTAGAAGAAACTATAACTTTCTGTCAATTAAATACTTTATATTTCGGAGTAATGAATTACTTCGAACTAATAAACGAAATCAATGAAATTAAAAACAATTTTAATTGACAATATTCGTAATAACAACCTTTTAAAATCGTATTGTCCTATAAAACACGAGAACCTAACAATCCTTATAGAAATCCCATCAAATATCCTTAAAGAAGAACTCTTACAAGTCACCTCAATACCAACATACCAACACGAAACATACAAAACAGTAAATGTTCTAAATGGCCTATACACAAAAAAAAATTGTAAAATAAAAGCCGTAAATAAATGTATTAGAATAAGTAACAAAGAATACTACTGTCTATCTCAACACAACGAAGCTGAAAAATATTTAGAGAACATAATATGCTATAAAGATTTCCAATATTGTATATATATATATATATATATATATATATATATAAAGCTCGACTATCCTAGTAGGATACTGGCTTCCTTTATGGTTCGCCTCCATGCTTCTCTGTTTTGTGCTAAGGTTTTCCCATCTCCTAGTTTTATTCTTTTTATATCGCTAATCACTCCGTCTTTCCATCGTGCTTTTGGCCGGCCCTTTGGTCTCGTTCTTGTTATTCGAGCATCGTAGGTTCTTTTCGTGATTCTACTTGGATCCATCCGTTCCAAGTGACCAAACCACCTTAATCTCTGTACTTTAGCTTCAGCTACTATGTTTGGTTCTTTGTACAGATCTTGCAGTTCGTGATTCATCCTTATACGCCAGGAATTTTCTTCAATCACCGATCCAAAGACGTTTCTTAATATTTTCCTTTCGAATCTTAGTAGATTATTCTCATCTTCTTTTTTAATTACCCACGATTCAGAACCATACAGAACAACAGGTCTGATCAGAGTTTTGTATATGTTGAGTTTTATTGATTTGGAAAGGCTTCTTGATTTCATTAGATGTTGTAGCTCAAAATAGCTTTTGTTTCCCATATAAATTCTTCGTCTTATCTCTTTGCTTTGATCATTATCATTGGTTATATTTGCTCCTAAATACTCAAAACTGTCAATCACCCCTATACTCAGGTCTTTTATCTCGAAAATTTCTTCTAGTCGTTTGTTTTGTCTCGATACTTCCATGATTTTAGTTTTACTTGCATTAATAGTAAGTCCCATTTTTACTGCTGCCCTTTTAAATTTAATTGTTACAGCTTTCAGTTCCTGTAGATCTCTACTTATTATCACCACATCATCAGCATAGGCAAGCGTTAGATGGGTTTTATTAAACACAGTACCAGCTGTGTTCATTTCGGAATCTCGTATGATTTTTTCAAGGGCTAGATTAAATAGAACGGGAGCCAGGGTATCGCCTTGCTTGAGTCCAGTATTGGTTGTAAAGGGTTGAGAGCACTCCCTCTGCCATCGTATTTTATTATTTTGTTGGTTTGTTGATAATCTGATAAGATTGACTAGTTTGATTGGTATACCCAGGTTTTCTAATGCACTCCATAGTTCCTTCCTCTTAATGCTGTCATAGCCTGTTCGAAAATCGATAAAGATGCAATACAATGGGATATTGAATTCCCAGCACTTCTCAATGGACTGTTGTAGGAGGAATATGTTATCTGTCGTTGATTTACCTTTTTTAAATCCACTTTGGTAGTCACCCACAATTTCTTCCGTGTATCTTGTGCATTTTTGTAATAGTGTTGTATATTTTAAATGCTATGTTTAGTAAAGTTATTCCTCTGTAGTTTGAGCATAGCGTCTTATCCCCTTTTTTAAAGACGGGGCATATCAGGGCTTCATACCACTCAGGTGGTATTTCTTCCTTTTCCCAGATTTGTTGAATGATGTCTCCTAGTTGTTCCGTAAATTCACTCCCTGCTGCCTTGTATAGTTCTGCAGCGATATTATCTGGCCCTGGGGTTTTGTTGTTCTTAAGTTTTGCTATTGCTTCTTCTATGTCTTCTACGGAGGGTGGGGTTATGTTTGGCTGAACCGATTGGTAAATATTGCGTATTTCTTCCTGGTTGTCTTCTTCATAGTTATTTAGCAGGTCTGAGAAATGTTCTCTCCATCTTTCAAGTGCTTTATTGGTATTTGTTATTGTATTATCATCTTTATCTTTTATTAAGTTTGAATTGTTCCGTTTATAATTTGTTTGTCTAATTTCTTTATAGTAATCTCGTACATTCTTACGATTATATAGTTCTTTAATACTTTCTAGTTTCTTCTGTTGGAATTCTCTTTTCTTTTTTCTTAGCATTTTAAATGCTTCTTTTCTGGCTGTTTTGTACAGTTGTTCGGAAGTTCTCGTCTTTCGTTGTAGCAATCTTTTCCTGGCGTCGTTTCGTTCTTCTATTACTTTTCGACATTCTTCATCAAACCAGACCTTTCTGCTTTCCTTCTTTTTATCTAGTAATTCATTAGCACTATTTATCAGAGTTTGGCTCAGATATCTCCATTTTTCTTGTAATGTTTGATTATGTTCTATATTCTTCAATGTATTGCAGATTTTGCTTTCGAATTCCTCTCTTGTGTTTTCATTTCTAAGTTTATCAATGTCCCATCTGGTGAGTTTGATTTTTCCTGAGGTTTATTAGGGGGTATTTTTTGTCTTATGGTTGAGACTACAAGATAATGATCTGAGTCTATATCAGCTCCCCTAAAAGATCTTACGTTGGTAATAGCTCTAGCATGTTTTGTGTCTACAACTACGTGGTCTATTTGGTTTTCATGATTCCCATTAGGAGATACCCATGTTACTTTGTGGATGTTTTTACGTATAAAGTGTGTACTAGAGATTATCATATTATTAGCTGCAGCAAAATCTATAATTTTTGTACCGTTGTTGTTACTGATGTCATGTAAGCTTTGCTTCCCTATCGTGGGAGTGTACGTTGATTCTTTGCCTATCTGAGCATTCAAGTCTCCGATTATGATTTTCATGTCATTTCTTGGGATTTTACTGTACGCACGTTCTAACTTTTCATACCATTCTTCCTTAATAGCTTCCTCTTTTTCCTCAGTGGGAGCATGAACATTAATTATCGTTACATTATAGAATTTTGTTTTAACTCGTAGAGTACTTATTCTTTCATCAATCGGTGTGAAACCAATTATGCTACTAAGAGATCTCTTCCTAACCAGAGAGGCTGTTCCTCCTTGCCCATTGCGGGCAGCGCTATGGTATAGCGCTGTATCTCTTTGCATTAGTAATCCACTATTTGGCCATCATGTTTCCTGGATTGCTAATATATCCAAGTTATATTTCTTCGCTTCTTCTTTTAATTCTTCAAGGGCTCCTGCTCTGTATAGGCTTCTTACGTTCCATGTTCCTAACTTCCAGTTTAGACATGTCCTTTTTCGTTGCCTATGTTGTTTCCTTTTATCCTGTCCATTCCGAGGCTTCCCATTAGGATTTTTAATCGGTTGTGTTTTTCCGGGGCTGAAGGATTAGTCCTGCGCCCAACCCCCGTATAGGAGGACCGTTTCTCCCTCTTCCGTTGGCCCTGATTGCTCAGGTTACCAGGGTTCACCGCGTGGAGGTGGAAGTAGGAATTGGGTAGGAGAGGCTAAGCGGTGTCATGTAGACCTACTCCGTGTGATTCGCATCACTACCCCTTTGAACCCCTTCCAATATTGTACTTATATTAAAATATCATTAATCAACTCAATCATTGAATCAAAAAATCTAATTTAAAATATCTATATTTCCCGCATAAAAAACAAGTAAATTTTTATTGTAACAACGCGTTGCAAATTAAAGATTTAAACGGCATATATTATAAAAATAACTGCAAACTTAACGATCAAATTAAGATAAAAGACAACTTTGAAGAATTAGTAGATATCCAAATAAATTCTACAAACAGGGAGTATCGGGAGGGGGCACTCAATGTTAAATTCATTAAACCACGTAACTGGATAGTTTGTTCCCATACCGTTCTTCTGGCGCTGAGGTAGTTGAATAAATTTAAGCGCTAATAAAATGTATTTAAAAATTATACAAAGTTTTCATATATTTAAAATATATTTGTATAAAAATATTAAACATATATACAATATATATATAAATACAAAATAGTACAGGAAAATCAACATAAACAGTAGAATTTTATATATAAAATGTGCTATATATAAAATATTTTGCTATTAATTTACAGTTACTACAATTATTTATAGTTATTTAGGTATTAGTTGTAGTTAAAAATAACAATAAGAAGAATTTTCTGGTTGAATCGGTGATGGAGCCGGAATACTCTTGACGTAGATATTGAATTCAACAGCCAGTATGAAGAAGATGTTCCAGGTGATGGAGCCGGAATACTCTTGACGTAGATATTGAATTCAACAGCCAGTGTGAAGAAGATGTTCCAGGTGATGGAGCTGGAATACCCTTAGTGTATTGATAGATAATAAATTTAACAGCCAATGTAAAGAAGATTTTCCTGGATAAGAGAAACATTTGTGCAGCACGATTAAGAGGCTGGAGGACTTGCTCTAGGATTTCAGGATCCCGTTCCCTCGCGGCTTTCTTCAAAGTACTGCTGAGGCGCTTCACGGTTTTACCTATTGCCACAGTTTTCCTCTCCATCACCTTCAGTTGCTGGTAAAGATAACGTGCGTTCGGCGACAACTGATTTACTCACCGAATATTTATATTATGCAGTATACCTGTTAATGACACATGAAAAATTAATAAATTATCATCACTCCAATATTTAGGGAACAATATTTTGAAAATTAAACTAATGATAAATAGCAAAACTACAATCACAATGTTTGATTTTAAATTATGCAAATGTAAATATACCACTCGGTTAATGTTAGCAGAATTTGAGCTGCAAGAATTAAAAAAAATAATTTAATTTACCTTTTTTCCGACGAACTGTTTTTGGAGTAAAAAACTGTAGTAAAAGCTGGTCTGGCATTTCCTCAACACTGGCTGAAGCTTCTGAAAAGCTACTTGTTGATGGTTCTAAAAAATATATGCATATATTATTATTATCAATAATAATAATATGTTTACTTACGTTCCTCAACAACGGGCGCGTTGTTCGCTACAGTTGCAGCAGGACCAATCTTCATAACCCGGAATTGCTCTTCTGCAATACAATATGAAAAGTTATTATTATATACTCATAAATCATGCATAATTATTTACCAAATGTTGGAAAAATGGATGGAACAGCATCCGGCGAAAGTTTGTATTTGGACGCATTTAACTTTAAGAATTTTACTTCAAAATGCATACTGCAAATTCTTCTATTATTATAAATCCAATCTACAGATTTGTTGGCTAATTCCGGGCTATTTATGATATGTTTCCAACGTAGTAATTCCTGTAATTCAGTTTTCGGGTTGGGAAAACGCAACAATGTATGCTTGCTATACGAATAGCACGAAGGCACGCAACAAGTTGGCATCTGAAAAATATATTTTATAACATTTGGTATTCATTATGTATTATAAAATAATAAACTTACCTTCCTCAAATGTTACTAAAGCAATGAAATCACAAAACCAAGTCAAAATCCAAAATCAAAACCAAATCCGAAAAGCAAAAATCAAAGAACGTAGAAAACACCGAGGACACTATAACACAAGAAAAGCAGGAATAGAAATGAAAGAATATCTCTACTTCTGCATTAATATTTTATTTTTTATCACAAAGATTCTACATGTTTCGTTGATGTTTGAAATCTGACAGTTCTGCTAATTATTAATTAATTAGTAATAATAAACACAAGTCACCTTCATAAAATGTAAATATAAATTCAAATTTGTGACCTGAGCGCCATCTTACACGAATTTTTTTAACAAAAATTGTATGTTCCGGTGCATATAGATGTCAGTACCTATGCTCCAAGGTCTTCAATTCCGAAACAGCTCATGCCGTAGAATCTTACAGCGTAGAATTGCTTTAGTGCCGAAGTGCCATATTGCCGAAATGCCACAATGCCGAAAGGTACCCCCACCACCAATGCCATAGCGTAGAATCAAGCTAGTGCCATGATGCCGAATCCGGGTTGAAATAGGACAGGCCGAAATGATTTCCAATGTTCTCAGGTCAACTTTACAGAGAACTGTAATGTTTAAATATCCCCTACTACCCCTACTACCCCACAGAGTGCATTGCGGTGCATTATATGTGTTTTTTCTCAAGTACACTCACACAAAAATTTCGATCTAGTACTGAAGGTTGATATCATAATTATTTTATTAAAATTGATTAATTAAGTTCTGATGTCAATGTTTTAAAATCAGGAGTATAGATTTTACTACAAAGAAAAGTTTTTAGATTAAGTTCATAATCTAGAAAAGGGTTTCTCAAAAAAATTCGGACTAGTATTGAAAGCAGATACCGTTAATACTATCTTATTAAATATGATTAATTAATTACGTAGTAATGACAATGTACTAGGAGAAAAGTTATAATTATCACTGGGGTAGTATTATTCTAAATAGCTATTATAGCAATCTCTATATTATCCGAACAGAAAATTACTAGAACCTATTAAAATTACCAAAACATTCGGACTATGAAATTCATAAACATTTCCATCCTGCTCAGTTACTATGTAAGTTATAACCAAAGGCTTTAAAATATTGTTTTTTTTTTTTACATAAACATAACATGTTACAAACAAATACATTCAATTGAATGTGTATGAATCTCTGTTAATAGATGACACTGAAGGAGTAGAGAAATGTTAAATTTAAATATGTTTTAAATTAAAATAATGATATTTATATACCTTTATTGTAAGCAATTAAATATCGACGAAATAAAATTTTTAATAAATGTGTAAAAAAAATGTTCTTCTGGGTTTTTCAACGGTATAAATTTTATATAGGAATAAAGGCCTTTACAGGATAGGAAAATAATTTTTTGATTTAACTATAAATTTGTTAATACATGTTAAAAAAAATAATTTAAAATTTAGTTATATTTACCCTAATGCAAGTCTAGGAGGAAATATTTTATTATGAAGTATGTTTTTATCTCATCATTCCCGTGACGAATATAAATAATTGGAATCGAGATGAGAATTTCATCTATTTTAAAATCAAGGTTTTCTCCCACTAAAATAATACTAATTTTAAACTAAAATCTCTAAAGACGTTTACAATTTATAGTGGTCTAATCAGACGAAGCTATATTTTTATTTGGTTAACAGATAAAGATGCTAGTGTTTGAATCCTAGAACTTTATACAATTCGAGTCAGATTGTGTTCGCAAAAATTAGCCACCACTGTCCAAAACAAGAAGAAGCTAGTAAAATATACATCACATTCTTAATAATTCATTGAAATTTATCATTTATTTATTAGTATGTAAAAATTATTTTAGGAAGATTTATTTTGTCAAGATTACCAAAAAATATTTATACGAGTATATCTAAAAACAAATTAATGCCTCCTTAATTGCTATTATTGGTTTATTAGTTTAGTATCATATTATAATTTTACATAATTTTAATTTTATAATTAATTAGTATTATATGATGTTCATAAATGACCATATATGTATTTTATAGAAAGGACTTTCAATAGTTTAAAATCTTTTTAATTAATATTATAATTCATATTTATTTATTTTTATTTAGCTCTTATAGTTCTCGGAATAGAAATGGTGGCACACTTAAATGGAACACCCTATATATATATATATATATATATATATATATATATATATATATATATATATATATATATATATATATATATATATATATATATAGTATCTCCCAAGTGCAAGATATTAACTTGAAATTTTGTATACTTATTGGGGAATATTATTTCTATGGATTACAGTTATTTGAAATATGTATTTTCATCTGCAGGGCGAGATTTATTCAATTTAAAATCTAATATTTTCGATCATAATCAGACAGCCATGGAAATAAAAAAAATATTTATCTGACAGTTTAGTGAAGTATCACTGATTTTAATTCTTATTCCCTGTATTTTAATATTATTTAAGTTGAATTTAGTTTCTTTTTGTTAAATAATATACCAATATTACAAAAATATAAATATCTACAATGGAATGTCATTAACTGTCAGAACTGTCACATAGATATTTTCTTTTATTTCCATGGCTGTCTGATTTTGAACGAAAATGTTAGATTTTATAATTTAATAAATCTCGTCTTGCAGACGAAATTACATATTTCAAATAACTGTAATCCATAGAAATTATATTCCCCACTAAGCATACAAAATTTCAAGTTAATATCTTGCACTGAGGAGATACTATTCATAATTAACTGATTTTCTATATAAATCTCTCATGTGTCGGTATAGCTGGGACACCCGGTATATACAGTGGCTCACAAAATTATTCGTACACCTAAGTTTTATATTTAAAAAGTGAAAAATGGAGTACTTGCAAAAAAATATTGATGTATTATTGACGGGATCAGATTCTCTTATTTTCCAGAAACAAAATGCAATAGCCAATTATGAAAAAAATATTATTTTTCTTATGTTAATTAAATAAAAATAAAATGTGTACAAGAACTAGGTACACAAAATTATTCGTACACTTATGAAATCTTACATATAACGAGTCAATATTTATATTTATAAACATGAAACATCTGTGATTGCATAATTATCATTTGTCTGAGTATTTTGTATAAGATTTTTTTAAAAATAGTTCACAAAAATAAGAAATTATGGTAGTTGAAAGGCTAATCTGCTTGAAATTACTTTGCCAGTGTAAATCTTTAAGGGAGGTTGACAAAATTAAACGAAGATCGCACTAAATGTTGAGAACCATATAAGTAAATATAAAAATAAGAACCAGTAGAAAAATATTCGCCGTGGAGGCCTTAAATTATTTTTAAGTCAGCAGAATAAACTATATATTGAGCGTTAAGTGAAATCAAATCCTAAAAATCTCCTGAATAAATTAATATTAAGAATAACTAAATTTTTTAAGGGTCTATTGGAACATAGACTATTCAAAGAACTTTAAGAAATTTTGACTCTAATGGTCTTATAGTAAAAAGTGGGCCCTATAATTCCAAACAAAATAAAACAAAGAGACTCGCATTTGGAAATAGTACATTAACACGGATTGTGTTTTTTGGAAATTGATAATTTTGCGGATTTGAGTGGAATGGCAAATCTTTTGATTGGAGAAATCTAAATTCTGAGCTTAAAAACTGCAATTTATGTAGTACAGTGAAACACGGCGGCAGGATCATATTAGTTTGGGGATATGTAGGAGCTCCTTATGACTATATGGCCATTAAAATAAAAATTTCTTACAGTTCTTCGAATAGTCTATGTTTCAATATATCCTCCAAAAATTTCAGATATATTTTTTGTTAATTTATTCAGGAGTTTTTAGTATTTAATTTCATATAATGCTCAATAAATCGTTCATTCTGCTGATTAAAAATTTTCTTACGGTCCCCACAGCAAATATTTTTCAACTACTCCTCATTTTTATATTTACTACTAATGTTGTTAACAATTGAGAGCAATATTCATACAATTTTGACAACCTCCCTTAAAGATTTACACTGGCAAAGTCATTTCACATAGATTCGTCTTTCAACTACCGTAATTTCTTGTTTTTGCGACCTATTTTTGAAAAAACCTTTTACAAAATACTCAAACAAATGATAATTATGTAATCACAGATGTTTTATATTTATAATTATTAATATTGACTCGTTATATGTAAGATTTCATAAGTGTACGAATAATTTTGTGTACCTGTTTTTTGTATGCATTTTGTTTTTATTTAATTTACATAAGAAAAATAATATTTTTTTCATAATTGGCTATTGAATTTTATTACTGGAATATGAGAGAATATGATCCAGTCAGTAATATATCAATATTATTTTTAAAAGTACTCTATTTATCACTTTTTAAATAAAAAACTTAGGTGTACGAATAATTCTGTGAGCCACTGTATATATATATATACAGGGTGATCATGCGAGAATGAACCAGCTATTATCTCCGTTATTAAGGGAGATAGCGAGTATCTTCTTATAATCTAATTTACTATAGATAACATGGGCTATAAGATGCGGTAGTTAAAAGTATTCTATTTTACTTCCGGTTCCAGAGTATCTGACATCAACTTTGAAATTTCAAATGGCACATACTACTTTGTTTTATATTTTTGAAAAGTACACAAAATTTTGTTTACAATGGCGGTAAATAAGTAGTATGTTATGTTACTAAAAAATAAAATGACGGCCGTTTAAAATTTATTAAATTAGTGTTTACTGTTTGAGATTTGGTTGTTTTGGTTTTATCAATTCTACCGATACATTTTCATTTCACACGATTTTTTTTACTAATCAATAAACATAAAAGCAAATTGTATGGTAAATCTCGACTACAAAGTAGGAGCAGTTTTACCTATTGTTAGTTTTTGTGAATAAATTTGCTGAAAAGCAAAAAAGTTAGTAAAGAGGTCGTGTCGTGTTTGGTGAGATAAATTCTAAAACAGCACAAAATGAATTATTATTTTTTAAATAAAAATTAACTATTATACCAACAGTTATATACAATAACGAATGTCTATTTAATAGGTAGCGGAAATTTATCGCTGTAACGAAATTTTATCGGTATAATACTGTCTCCATTAATTGAATATTCAAGTATTTTGTATAATGATTGGGTCGTTGGAATTTAACATAATTAATATATCGACAGCCATGAATTTATCGGGTAAACAGGCAAACGAGTGACAAAAATGACATTTAAATCACGACATCTTAGCCTGTATGGATAACTAGAGACACATCTTGTATTTTAAAAATATTGGGCGCATTCAGCGCATGTGAGCGCTTAGTGAACGTTCAGAAAACGCTCACAAAGTGACAACTGTGAATGCAGTTGTTCACTGCTCAGATAGAGCCAACGACAAAATATAACTAGACAAAACTTCTCTTGGTTTGTTAAGTTTTCGGTAACCCAGAAAGAGAAACCTAGAGATAGATTTAAAATGAAAGTATTGTTCGAGCATTGCTCACTAGAGGCGCCCGTGCTTTTATCATTAGAATTGGAAGTTTTAAATTTATGTGTTTCAAATATAATCAAATCTACAAATCTAACGCGTCATTGCCTAAAAAAACGTAAATAATGATAAATAACAAAAAATAATGACAACTACAGTGACGCCTCTAGCGAGCAATGCTCGAACAATACTTTCATTTTATATCTATCTCTAGGTTTTTTTAATTTTATCGGCGCCCAGATGACCGTTACTTGTTCGAATAGAATGATTTTAAATTTCTGCAAACCATCTATAAACCCTCTGTCTGTATACTAGATTTAGGTTAGGTTAACGAAATTACCACAAAAATATATTTTAATAATATTGAAGACCTAATACAGAACCAAACTCCATAAATATCAAACTGAAATAAATAAGAAATACAGGGAATATGTAAATCGAAGTAATGTCAATGTTACAAATCAAACTAAGGTAAAAAATTTCAACGACCAACAAGATATGGTAGATAAATTAACAACTTAAACATTAAAAAATAATATATATATATATATATATATATATATATATATATATATATATATATATATATGTGTGTCGTCCGGCGTATATACACTGTATATATTGAAGTTTCAGTTTACCGACAGGAGATCTATTCTAAATGATAGCACATGTCATGGCGGCTTTGACAAACGCCAAGTTCAGTGATATTACTTTGACTGGGATTTTTATTTTGTGGGTTGGTATGAAATATAACTTGATGTTGGCAACATTGTTTAAACTCAGAATATTCGGAGATACAATTGCTTAAACTGAATATTTAAAAAAAGGATAATAATTGCTCCTCGACTTTATATAATTTTAATGTAAGTTATATTTATACTTATCGTTTGTTCAAAATAAATTATAAGCAACGAACATGTTTAGAATAATCTAATAACTATTCCAAATAAATTAATAACACGAAATATAATCACACATGCGCAGTTAGTGTACGCCATGACACTTAGCACATGCTCTCGACCATGTGCTAACTATCATGGCGTACACGCCAAGCTAACTGCGCATGTGTGACTACATTTTGTACACACTTTTTTAAAATAACTTGTGTTATTAATTTATTTGGATTAGTTATTTGATTATTCTAAACATGTTCGTTGCTTATAATTTATTTTGAACAAACGATAAGTATAAATATAACTTACATTAAAATTATATATTTGCTAAACCTTTCATTTACACACTGAAATGCAATAAAGTCGAGGAGCAATTATTATCCTTTTTTTAAATATTCAGTTTAAGCGATTGTATCTCCGAATATTCTGAGTTTAAACAATGTTGCCAACATCAAGTTATATTTCATACCAACCCACAAAATAAAAATCCCAGTCAAAGTAATATCACTGAACTTGGCGTTTGTCAAAGCCGCCATGACATGTGCTATCATTTAGAATAGGTCTCCTGAACTCCGTATACTTGGCAACAGTGGGCTCTATGTTGGTGCGCTAATAATTGTATTTGAAGAAATATTGTGTACTCATGACAAATAAAATGACAAATATTAATATAATTTAGTTTTTCGTTGGTTCTTCCGCTAATGATTTAATTGTCAACAACGTGAATAAATTAAATTTAAGTTTTATTTTATAATTATCATAAATGTATGTATTCCTTCACTTTTTACTATTATTTGAATTTTATATGATATGTCACAAAGATTAGCTATAGCTTTTCCTATACGACTTAGATTAATATTATTTCCATAAAAATAAATAATACACAACGCATATTTGCGTACTTAGTTCCATAGAAGCAACTTTTCTGTTTATTAATACCATTTTTAGTACGTATTGAATCAATTACAATTGTTATTTGACCTGTTATTTTAGCGGCTCGTTCAGCTGCAAATATAATTTCTGGGCATTTATTGCTAATTTTATTAAAAAATACAGGCCTAATAATAAATTTTTATAATATTCAATATCCATTACGTAATATTTGCAATTTTAAGACCTGTTTATGTCAGAGAAGTAATTTAATTTTCATATCTACATATTCAACTCTCCCTTATTATTTGATATATTACAGCCCATGTCTATAAACCTGAGCTATAGATTCTATAAGTTTTGAAACCAAGATTAGTAGTAATACGAATCTATAAAAGTTCAAATTTGTTAATGATTCTAATTTTAGTAACAATTTTAACAGTATTTTAATATTGACGAGAAGTAAGTACCATAAGATGGAAGGACATTTTAGCTTATGAAAATAAGAAATAAAATTTAATTTTAGCTTAAAATTTTTGTTAATTAAATCACCGTTATTTAATTTTATTGGACTAAAAAATAAACAGGAAAAGCTCCTATTTTTTTCAAAACGTTTAAATTCCGATTATATTTCTAATTTGTGTAGTATAACAAAAATATTAATTTTCTGTGTAAAAACAAAATTTCTATTAATTATAAATATTTTAAAATTATAATAATATCTATAATATCAGCAATAGCATGTACTAAATATAAGCTATTTAAGCATATAAATATTGTGATTTATTATATTATTAATTGTAAAATATTAAAAATAAAACACATCTTTATATTACTATTTTGTAAAAATTTTATCACAGAGTGCGCATAATTGTATGGAACTCCTGGATTTATTCCGAAATTAGTGGTTTTAGCAAAAAAAGTTATTTAGAACAATGTTCCAAACAATGATATTATTGTTTTTCTTACAAAATTAATATATGAAATCAGTGGTTACAGTAACATAAAGACACATTTTTCTAAATATGCTATATTGATTCCTCCTATTATAAAGTTTTTCTTTCTGATTTCAACCATGTAAAGAAAATGTATTCAAATCTAATATTTGTTTCAGAGAAAAATACAATTTAAAATTGATATAAATTGTTTTCTACACCTATAAAATTTGAAAGAATTCTTAATCACTCTACATACTTAGTTATTTCATATACATTTCATCACTATTACTATTAAAGTTAAAGCTTTTAGCTAAAATACGTAAAAAAATATAATTGGGAGAGAAAGAAATAAACATGTTATTATACCTTTTATAAAAAACTACAAACATTCTTTTATGTCTGGTAGGTACCTATTATAAACGTCAGTTATATTTATTTACAAACAAATAAAATAAAAATAATATTGATTAATCCTGCCATTATTATAGTTAGAATAAAGGTCTACAGTGTATTACCGGGACTAATCTCTGTAACTTTTATTATTGTTTATTTATACATTGGAAGAACCATCAGTTTTATAAACAATACTAGGTATTTGTTAACATATGTTATAGAGTTGTTTCTGTGATGATTTGATGATGAATCCTAGGGCCCTATTCTCGAAATCGTTAGTATATTTTACTATGCATAAGTTAAGAACAGTTTAAAATAGCATACATAAATTTTGCACATTAATTTTTATTGTCGAACACCCTTCGCAAATAGACGATTTTTAGGTTTATCGTATATGTATATATTCCTTCACGTTTTAATATTACTTGAATTTTTATATGATATGTCAATGACATTAGCTTCAGCTTTTCCTTTATAACTTAAATTAATATTATTTCCATGAGAATAAATATGGCATATAGTTGGTAACATATAAGTAAAATGAGCGAAAGAGGCCGATTTTTAAATTTGTGGGTCAAAAAATAATGTAATTAAAAATAACTCCAGGGTTCAATATATTTGAAAATATTTTCTCAATTTTTTTTCAAACTTGTCATATGGAAATAGCATGTCAAGTCTGTGGGCTTACGTAACTATTGCCTGGCAAGAAGTTTACAAAAAATTGAAAAATTAGATATAATTTAGTCTGACACTCTTGTTATCCTGTATACTAATATTATTACTGACAATTCCACTCATAATTTGCCATCCAATTAAATCACAGTATTTTACTGGCAATTGCCGCGGAATTTACACGATTAAATAGATACAACGTCTGTCAAAATTGTTACAAGTTAGCAATTGAAAAAAATATGTATTTCGAGGATTTGTCATGCCGAATACTATTTGTAACTAGAATTTTACTTGTGATTTTTGCCTAACTCCTTGCTTGTTGCTTTAAAAAATCCTCACTAGTCCTGCGATTTTATGATCGCAACAATCAGTCGTCACCATAACGATAAATATTTCAAGTAAATTGTAGTTACTACTAGTATTTCGTTGGATAATCATATTTTGAATTCAGCATTTTATGAGAAACGTGTATACAATAATCGTAACCATGGTAATACATAGTATTTTTATGGTAGTAGTTATTTTTCCGAGAATATTCCTGTAGATACGTGGAATGAAATAAATTTCATTTACCTGTTTATTTTATATTTTTCTTTCTGACAATTATGCCCAACCATTACTGTTATATTTTTCACTTATTCATTAAGATTATCGAAAGAAATTGTTCAAAATCAAGACAATTTTAAATTAATAATTTTTATGTTAATAATATATTTATCATCAATACATGGTTATTTTTTGACCGTTTTTAATTCTTAAAATAGATAACAAATATATTTTTTTTAATAAATGATTTTGCTTAATGTCCCTGCGCATGAATTATTATAAAAAAAAAACATGAATTGCGAAAATAATTCTGGAATTAATCCGTGCACTTGTGATATTACAAGAATAACATACAGTTAAGCCTTTAAAAATAATGTTAGAAATACTTATTATTTCAAAATCGTTAACAGTGAATATTATTTCTAGAGTGAGTAAATGAATTAAATTAAATGTATGGTTATATGTGTACGTTTTGAAAACACTTTAATTATTATTCTTGTTGTATATATACACAGGTAGTTATTCCATGTTATTTGTTACTTTTATTACACTAAAGAAGACAGCAGTTTACGGTATATATGTAAGTTTTGAGAATTTTAGTAAAATTTAATCATTTCAATTTAGAATTTCATCAATTTTGAAATAGTTGAATTAAAATTTAAAATTTATAGTTAATTTAACTATTCAAACAGTCAGTTTTCAAAGGTTTCTATTTAATTTTACTATATTTTGATTTCAATGTTTTTATCTAAAAAAGCAGACAATTTAATTAATGATTAAAATAAATAATATATTATAAAGTAGAAAATTAGGCTAGTTATTTAGGTACTTTAATAACATATTTAGTTCTTCATTACAAGAATTGTAAATGTAGTCATTTTATCTAATTCGTTCGTTAATTCAACTGTATTTTAGTTAAGCCTAACTTCATTCGATTGAGGTATAGGCTCTCTGTTCTTCCCCGCACATTTTTATTACGCACAATTCAGTGACAGTGTTACGAAAGATTTGTGTACGAAGTAGAGTGAATAGTTATTTAAAAAAAACTATGGAGTTAGTGAATGAATTTGTTGTAGAGTCGGGGATTAGTACAGTTGAAAATTGATTAATATCATGGAATTTGCAAGATTTAGTGTTCGATTTCAAAGGTTAGTAAACTACATAGCATAAATAAACCCATAACCTAAACTAAATTTTAATAGCAAAACAGATTGATATCGAAGTACTAAAAGAATTAACAGTTAATGATATTGACTTATTAATTCCACACGATTTACTTGGACTCCGAATCAAATTTCGATCTAAACTATTCGAATGGCGAAGACAAAATGTAAGTAACTCAAGTAAAAATAATTACTATTTTTAAAACGATACATTATAGGGATTAGTTACGCCGTTAGCTTCGACAGAAACGGCAACCTCAAGCAAAATATACGACATCCAAAATTCATCATTTAATTCATACACTTTTGTTAACAAAAAAGAGTCAACTTTAGTGAGTACTACTAGGAGTATATTATTTATTATTTTATTATTTGAAACTATTTATTTTAGGATTTATTATCTTTACTTCAAAGTATGCTTTTAGGAAAAAGCATAATTGAAAAATACAGGGATAGTAACACCTTAACTTATAAAGACAGACAACACATTACAAATTGTATTGCTGATTTTTGGATCAATACTAATAAACGTATATTGAAAGATGACTACATAACCGCAGTACAACAAATTTTAAAATTATTTCCCACTGAAGATGAAGTAAGTTTTGAATTATATACCTACCTAAATATAATTATTATAACTTTGTCCCTATTGATAACTTTCATTTGTTATATTTAAAATAAAATTCAGTACAATATTTATATATTATAATTGATACGTTTATTTAGAATATAATATTTATTAATTGTGACAGGAAACTTATATGAGCAAAGGAAATCAGCGGGGAAAATTGGCGGAAAAATTATACAGTCTTAATAAAAAATATCAAAAAGCTGGATATATAAAACTAAAAAAAATAAAAATTCTACAGAAAGTGTATTTTCTACACAATTTAATTTCGAAGAGGACGATATACTCATGCTATAGAGCTACGAATGGCTAAAGAATAATAATTCACCAGAATCTATTGTAATTGAAAAATGGAATAATACATTTGATTTGCGAAGAAAACATGTTTTAGACAACAATAATAACATTTTCATAAACTGGCCAATCTTAAAAAAGAATATAGTTTTATCTCTGGTAAGTAAAAATAAGTAGATAATATATAGAACTTTGTTTTTCATTTCGCTCAAATTATAACTAAAAAATCTTACCTCTGAAATTAGTGATAATTACATACGAATGAGCGCATGCATTTATTTACAGTACCTAAACAAACTTTTAATTTAAAAAGGGAAATTGCTAAATGAAATTTGTTGAAGGTGGGAATGAGTCTTAATACTGTTAAATTTTAGATTGAACTAGATTTCGACAAATTACACAAATCAAAAAATGTACTGCTATTCTCAAAATGGGAAAAATTTAAACAAAAAATTATTCCAATATTAAAAAGAGAAATTAAAGACAACAAAAACAAATTATTGCTAACAACATTGGAATCAATTTTTAATGAGGGTAAGTATTAACTATATGATCCTTTTTGTTACCTTTCGTAATGAGTTTTTATTTTAGATTCAAAAAATTATTTGGTTACAATTTTATTAAATGCGATTTTAAAACCTCAAATATATGTGAACAGAAAGTGGATGGGGAAACCAAAACATACAAACCAACAATTTTGGACGGGCAAAATGCGCTTGTAATACATGTCCCAGTAAGAATATACTTTAATATTTGAGTTATTGCATTATTGTGAATAATTTTGTTTTTCAGGATAATAGTCATATAAAAACAAAATTAGAGAATATAAAAAAGGAATATCAGCACAAAAACTGGAGTCTACAGCCAACCATTATTGTTTGTGAACCTTTGGAAATTTTAAGTAATTTTTATGTTTATTTAAATGATAGTGTTTTTTATCAGTAACATTCCAGTTACACCAAGTCCTAAATTTAGAATATGCTGCACAATGTGCACAAATGTACATATTTATTGAAAGATATTTTTTCGAGTTGAATATTTCCAAACGAAAAAGCACTGCTTTGGGTATTTTACTGAAAAAACTATCTAATTGAATTCTCTTATTACTAGATATTTGTTTACTTTAAAAATGGTTCCATGCTTTGTTTGCAAAACTAATTTTACAAATTTAAATTTGTATATTACACACTTAAAATTTATTTATAAGCATACGAACATGAGTAATTATTTTTGTTTAAGTTGCTCGCAGTCTTTTCAGTATCTTTATTCTTTTAAACGTCATATGAAAAAACATTTTCAAAAAACATCTGAATCTGAGTGTCAGAAAATGTATCATTAAATTTAAAAACAACTGACGTTCAAATTGAAAATATATCAAATAAAAATAATGCTGATGAAGATTTAAGTACTAGTGAAAGAGTGGATGAAGACTTAAATAATAAACTTTGTTATAAGCAAGCCGAATCAGAAATAGATATTAAAATTAATATAATACTTTTTATACTTACATTATACGGTAACATGTCTTTGAGTAGAAAAATTGCTTGAGATGTAATAAATTTCATTCTAACTCTAATTATTAACCCTATAATTAATATTATTGAAAAATAATTACAAAAAAACAACGTAGAAAAAGCAGTTTCTAATATTATAATAAATAAATTAATTGAATTTAAGAAGTTATTCGATTTGTTTAAATCGGAGTACAAATTAAAATTGTATTTAAAAGAAAATGATACATATTCTGATCCCACAAAATATCTAATAAGTCATTAAGGGTATATAGAATCATTGCCTTCTACTTCAAAATGTATAGGAGTGTTACTGTCTATAAAAGATAATGTAAAACGGTTTCTAGAATTGCCTGGAATTTTTAGTATAATCCAAAATAATTTACTGATTTCAAATGACTGTGAATATGTAAACATATGCAGTGGTTCTGTTTGGAAAGACAAAGTTAAAAAATATTCAGGTAAAATTGTTGTACCATATTTACTTTATCAGGATGATTTCGAAATCAATAATACTTTAGGATCAAAAAGCGGAGTTCAAAAGATTTCCATAATATACATGACATTTCCGTTGCTAAATTCTGTAATTATTTCTAAATTAGAAAATATCTTTGTATGTTGTTTGAATAAATCATCAGATCTTAACATGGGTTCATCTCAAAATTTTGGACTTTTATGTTCGGTTTTGAAATGTTTGGAAGAAAATGGGTTAGAAATAAAAATAAATGGAGAAAAAAAAACGTGTTTATTTAATTTTAGCTGCACTTGCAGGAGATAACTTAGGCCTAAATACAATTATGGGTTACACGAGGTCTTTTTCAGCTAATTATTACTGCAGAATATGCAAATCCAATAAAATAGAAATGAGTAGACAAATTATGGAAAATGAATCTTTATTGAGGACAGAGGAAAATTACAAAAGTGATCTTTTGAAAGCTGATGTTTCTAGTACAGGAGTAAGAGAGTCGTGTGTTTTTGTTAATATACCCATATTTAATATAACTGATAATGTAACTGTAGACATAATGCACGACTTATTTGAAGGGATGTCATGTAGAATTACGCCATATTTTAAATGCTTTAATTTCACAAAAAAAAATATTTTACTTTAAATGAATTAAATAGTCGAAAAAAATATTTCAAATATCATACGTCCGATAAAGCAAATATGTCCGTAGATATTACTCCGAACAATTTGAAAAATATGAAACTTAAAATGTCAGCAAGCGAAATGCAATGTTTTATTCATCATTTGACTCTATTTATTAGTGATTTAGTACCCGAATCAGAACCCATTTGGTTGTTTTTAATTTTGTTGGTAAAACTGATCAACACGAGCCTTCTTCCTTCTTTTAATGAAGAAAGCTTATTAGAATTAAAAGAAATTATAACATTACATCATAAGGAATATTTACGAATATTTGATGTAGACTTAATACCAAAACATCACTTTATTTTACACTACCCTACTGTAATAAAAAAATTAGGGCCATTGAAAAGACTATGGGTAATTCGAGAAAAAGCAAAACATAAGCAAGCGAAGTCATATGTTAATTCTAACACTTCAAGAAAAAATATCTTCATGACAATCGCAATAAAGTGGCAGTTTTATAATGCACAGCATATTTTTTCAAAAAGAAATAATAATCCCTTGGTTATTTTACACAAAGATCAACAAATTGATCTATCCTCTTTATTACCTAATGTAGAATATAACGTTTATTTAGAAACTAATGATTTTAAAAATTTATATATTTGCGAAAGCATTAAATTGTTTAACACTACATATAATGTAGATGATGTCGTAGTAACAAATAAATCTGGAGAAAAAAGCTTTTAATCTGTTGTGTACATTATTTATATTCATAATGAATATTATTTTCTGGCAAATAATATACCGATTACAAAGTTTGAAGCCACTATGACTGCTACATAGTGTCTAACATCAGAAAAAATGTTTATAGTGTTATTAAAAGCTCAAATGATATTTATCCTCCTACAAATATTGTAAGGCTATCGAATAATTATCTTGTTATTAAAATTAAATCTCCTTTTGTATAATAGTTATAAGTACTGTTGAGTACAGTTTCATTGTATATTTTTATAATATAACCAACAATATAAAAAAAACAAATAATTGTTTTATTTACATATTTATGTATATTTTCCTAATAAATATTAAAAACATTTTATCTAATATTGTAGTTAAAAAAAATTAAAACAAGAGACAAATTATCTACATATTAATCATTAAAATATCTATTCTAATTAGATAAAAAGCATAAAATAAATACGTAAATTATCTACATATTATAAAATATACATCTAATTAAATTAAATAATTAATTAAATAAAAACACTTGGTTTTTGTTCCACAGTTTAAATAATAATCCTTTATTGCACAATTTCGGCGTTTATGCCATCATCAGAAGGAATAATATTACATTGTACAGGAAAGTTCTTATATATACAGGTACAGCTTATTACTAGTGGGGGGTTGGTGATTTGGAAATTTCTTTAAGTACAGTATCAATGAACGGGGAATTTATTACATCAAACTGTTCATTCATCAGCTTAGTGCCTGAGTTTAGGGCTTTCTTAATCTCTAAGGCTTCCAAGAAATTGAGTCGCAAACCTTTCTTTTCTTTGTGTAAAATTTTCAAATTGCTAATTGTACATTTATGTTTAGAATCAAACAAATGTTTAGCTACATTAGAGTGTTGAATTTTGTTTACATAATTAGTACAATGTTCCTTAAATCTAATCTTAAAATTACGTCCTGTTTGGCCTATGTATACTAAATTGCAATTATTACATTTTATTTCATATATGCCTGAATTTAACAGTGGGTCCTCTTTTTTCCAATAAAATTATTATTAATTTATTAAAACGAAAAAATAAGAAAAGAATATTAAATTCCTTTTATCCCATGTCTGAGGAAACTAAATCTGAAGGTGTTTATAAAAAATTAAATTATGTTAAGGATATGAGTTTTAGTGTAGCTAATGATTGGAAAAAATTTAACATCACTCCTGGTTTTTATAATAATTATACACTAAGAAATATATTTTTGTTAATAATAAATTAGTCAGTAAGGACCCACTGTTAAATTCAGGTATATATGAAATAAAATGTAATAATTGTAATTTAGTATACATAGGCCAAACAGGACGTAATTTTAAGATTAGATTTAAGGAACATTGTAATAATTATGTAAACAAAATTCAACACTCTAATGTAGCTAAACATTTGTTTGATTCTAATCATAAATATACAATTAGCAATTTGAAAATTTTATACAAAGAAAAGAAAGGTTTGCGTCTCAATTTCTTGGAAGCCTTAGAGATTAAGAAAGCCCTAAACTCAGGCACTAAGCAGATGAATGAACAGTTAGATGTAATAAAGTCCACGTTCATAGATACTGTACTTAAAGAAATTTCCAAATCACCAACCCCCCACTAGTAATAAGCTGTACCTGTATATATAAGAACTTTTCTGTACAATGTAATATTATTCCTTCCGATGATGGCATAAACGCCGAAATTGTGCAATAAAGGATTATTATTTAAACTGTGGAACAAAAACCAAGTGTTTTTATTTAATTAATTATTTAATCATGTTCCACCAAGTGCCAACAGTCGCATCAATAGATTTTACTAATTAAATTAGTTAAAATATGAAAAAAAATTAGAAAACTTTTCTAATTCAAATAGTTAGTCCATTTTCTATTAGTAGATAATGTAACTAATACTATTTTGGAGATTATTCTATTTTGTGTACATAAAATATCTAATTTTGTAGGCAGTTGATCTACCGCAAATTCGGAAAATTTAACTAAATCAATTTCGTTTATTTAATAAAACAGATTAGTAGACTGAAAAATAATGAATTCGTTTAATTAATTTTACTACGATTTAGCTATTATTTCTACTATTTTTTTCTTTGTAGAATAAAAGAGATTCTCTCCCTACTTTGTATAATACTTTACCTTACTAATTAAATTAATATCAAAATGATTTCCATAAAAAAGAAAATATATCATTTCACATGAAATTTTTCCGAACATTGGATAACTTGAAATTTTGTCTGGTTAAATGCGGCTTCATGAAATGGCGCAGTAGACAATCACAGGCTTTGATTTTCTCACTAGAATTTTTAGTTACTGTCTATAGTTTAAAAACAGTATAGTAAAGCCATCTAAACTTCCCGGAGTAGAGTTACTCCCGGCCTACTTTATGCTGTCAATTTATCTATATAAGTTTCACCCGCGTGGTAGCAACACTTCAGTTTTCTTTAACAACACATACAATAAAAACAAATAAACATTAGAAACGCGTGAGATCACAAACTTCAAATAAGCGCAGGTTCACTGCCAAATTATCTGAGAGATTATATGAAAAGTAGATCGTTTTCTTTTTTTTCAACACATTTACGATATACAAATGTAGAACAATTTGCTGTTTGATATCTTGTACACTTTATAGGCTATCCTAAAACACTCTTTAGCCATAAATTTTCAATAGACATTTTTTAAATAATACTTTCTCAGATAATTGAATTAGGTATTTCGGAAGTGCGAGATTAGAAAAGCCGTTTATGCAGGTAAATCAATTATGTATGACGAACTTGACTTATTTCATTCATTCTTACTTCATGATATTTCCAAAACTCCAAATAATCTTGTTTTAGTTAAAACATTTGTATTAAAAAATATTCTTGGCAACGTCAAATTCTGCATCCTTTTATCTACATTTTTTAATTTATAGATAGAGTTAGCTTGATAAGAACGCAGAATTTGACGTTTATTTTTTTATTCACTGCTACTGTCGATTAAAAGTAAACTGACATATCTTTGGATTTGTAATCTTATGTAGATTCCAAATAGATAAAAAATATATAGGTGTTCCATTTGAAAAAGAAAGTTTGGCCCCACATCTTCAGAACCACTAGTTTAAAAAAATTGTCTGTCTCATTGTAAGTCTTGTAAAATAAAAAATGTTTGCTAATTTAACCGACCTCGTAGCTCTTATATTTCAATAGCAATGGTGGTCCATTTAAAATGAACATCTTAACATCCTACTGACTAAACATGTAATAAGTATTATAAATACGTACACATTCTGGTACTTTTTACCGAAAGGTAAACCCCGTCAGGTCGCAGGAAATGCTCTTATAAAAAAAAAATCACGATGAAAGAGAAAATCGTAACGAGTTTCAATAAAATGTTTGTTTGTTATTTATTTCAGTACTTAACTTTTTAAAAGTACTTTTTTTTCTTATATCCATTGTATATTTTATATATTCACGTCATTTTTCTTTAAAATTTTGAATTGTCCACTCTAAAATTTTGACCTGGTTACGGGTCTGTTACTAGTAATCTAGTAATAATAGTAATGGGGTATTTCAAGTCTACGGCTTTTAAAGAAATTCTTATTGGATATCATTGTTTACCGTATATAAGTAATATTAAAGTGAATATAATCATTACTTTTCTGATTTTTAATACCATAATATCAAAATGAAATTGTAATGCATTTGAATCGAGTACGTAAAATTCAGTATCAGCCTTGTTGTGACGAAGAAGGCACTCGCTTCAGCCTATTGGCTCGAATGATGTTCTCAGCTGATTCTCAGTGCCTGTGACGTCACACGCACGGCCGATTTTCTAGGGTGTAATTTATTGAAACTTTAAAAAAAAATTTCTGGCGTGTTTGAACCTTTCGGCGAAAAGAAAAAATACGGGTCTCATATTTTTATGCATAGAATAACATATTAAAAAATGAAAAAAACTTGGAATACCCCATTGTGACTTAGATTCAATGCATGCAACAGTTTCTAAAATATATTTATCTTTATTAAAAAAATATAATAATAAAAATGTATTTACTTTTATTCTAATGCGAGACTATTTAAAATTTCTTTTTATTAAATATGACGTACAAAATAACTTAATTAAAATAATTGATTAAAGGGAGAAAGAACATGTGAGAAATTAGACGTGAAATGGGGAATTTCTAAATTTCTTTGAGAGAAACATAACAACACTGACACTGAACTTACGACCTATGTTCATATTGGTATTGTACTCCATAAAAGTGCTGTGTTTGATCTGATTCGATTCGTGTTTAATTATATGTATATACAATTTCTACATTTTTTTTGCCTTTTTCGTGGTTAGTTACTTAACGTAATTGTACGTGCATAGTTTTTTGCTTTGTTTACTTTACTTTTTTTTTTACATAAAAGCACGTGTTTGCTTCAACTACTCGTGTTTAATTATACGTATAAATATTTTTCTATATTTTCTTTTGCTTTTTTTCGTATTAATTAGACTAACTTAATTGTACGTGTATAGTTGTTTGATTTGTTTACTTTACTTTTTTTTACATAAAAGCACGTGTTTGCTTCAACTATTCGTGTTTAATTATACGTATAAATATTTTTCTATATTTTCTTTTGCTTTTTTTCGTATATTAACTTAACCCTGTTCGTGTATAGTTGTTTGTTTCGTTTACTTTACTTTTTTTTACAAAATATAAACTTACATAAAAGTAGATGTTTGTTACAACGACTCGTGTTTAACTATACGTATAAATATTTTTCTATATTTTCTTTTGCTTTTTTCTCTTAATATATACGTAAAGTAATTGTACTTGTATAGGTTTTTGTTTTCTTTACTTAATTTTTATATTTCTTTAATACAAATACAATGGAAAGATTAGACGGTTCTCGTTCCAATTCACAGTTGTACGTATTTGAAAATTACATTTATAATCTAAATAAGCGTCAGAGAGAAAACGTAATTTATTTAAATTGCCGAAATCGCGAAACATGTCCCGGTCGGCTGATTTTGAGAGATGACATTCCGGTGGTTACCCAACTTCATAACCATGAAGCAGATGTAGCTGAAGTTCAACTTCTTCGGATGAGAACCTCCTTACGCCGAAGAGCTCAGCAAGAAAATACTGAGCTAGAAGTTATTTTCCGTGAGGAAGAGCAACGTTATCCTGAAGGCGCTGCACTGCTGAATGGTTTCGAGAGTGTTCGTTCCAGCATGTACAGAAGCAGAAGACTAGGAACTCCCAGAATACCACAAGATCTTCTAGAGTATTCGGAAGCCATTAGACAACGACAGTATGTAAATCAATACATATTTTTTGACGAAACATAAAAATAATTTTTATAGATGGTTCACACGCTATGGCAGAGATTTGCAACCTGCAGCAAATGACTTTTTTAGAGGTCATGTAACAAGTGCTGACAATAGCATATCAGTTCTGTTTGTCTCAGAAACTATATTGCACCATGTTAGACAGCAAGCAGGGGTCCATCTTCATATGGACGCAACGTTCAAAGTAGTACCTCGAACTGGGGGAGCATTACAGCTATTTAATATACATTTTCTCTACGATGATATGGTAATATAATATGGGAGTTTATTTATTCTCATATAATAAATAAAAAATATTTCAGACATTTCCACTGCTTTATGCGTTAATGGAGCGCAAAACAAGGCCAGCTTATGAAGCTGTTTTAAACTATTTAAAGCAGATATTAAGAAATACAATAATTGAAAGTGTGATGGCAGATTACGAGACGGCATTAAGAACTGCAGTTATGAGAAGTTTAGGTAGAAATACCCGTCTTAAAGGTTGCTGGTTTCACTACTCCCGAGCTGTTTTCCGTAAAGCTCAAGAAGTAGGATTATTTCGTCTTGCAAATCGTCAAAACACAAGACATCTGGTTCGTGCAGCAATGGTTTTACCATTGTTACCTAGGAATTTGCTGATGGAAGGCATTAATGAAATAGAAAATATGGCCCAAGAACGTAATATTAATATGAATCCTTTTATTAATTATTTACGTAGACAATGGTTACCTCTTCAAATCAGCGTCCATGGTGAATATCATCGAACCAATAATTCCGTTGAGGCCTTTCATCGACAGCTTTATCGGTATATTTTCATGAATTTAGTATATATGTATATATATTTACAATTGTTTCTCATTCATAGCGTCATGAGAAGACCTCATCCTAATATATGGACATTTACATCTAGACTGATAGATATGGAGCATGCGCGAACTCTTGACTTTATTCGGCTCCGTACAGGAGTTATGTTGCCTCATCAAAGACGTCGTAGGTACGTCCATCTTGACCAACGGATAAGAAGAGCTGAAGATCAATTAGCATTGGATGGAAATGTACGAAGATTTTTACAATACATGAGCCATGGGATTAGTCGACTGGAAGCGGTTTTAAATGGAATGCCAGGTAATTGATTCTAGACACATATTTTACGGCAATCATATTTTTGTAATCCTATAGAATCAGTAATTGTTATATATTGTTCAAAATTTTCTCTTATGGTTACAACTTAATTTTCAATATTCCGTACACAGCGGGTAGCACTACCTGATGGCGCTAATAGTGGGGTTGATATTTATAAAATAAAAAAAGGTTTTGATATTTGTTATAAGTTGTTATAAAATAAGGCGATTACCCCTCTTGTATACTTTTATGGGGCTGGCGGTAAAGGTTCCTTTAAGGTATGTATTTTTTTCAGTCCTGGACAGTATCCGAAATTTGGGTTTAAAATGTTTTATAATTATAAACTATTAAATCTAGATTAACGTATTGTACTAATAATGGATTTTAAATGTAATTCGACTTATATCTTGAAAAGGGATAGTACGGGATTAGAGAACTACAAATTGTTATTGGAAATTTTCCTTAGAAGTACATGAAAGAAACAAAATGTACATAAGTAAATTTTGTATGAACTAGTTTAATATTCTTTCTCTACAAATGATACCTTCGGTTTAAAATAATTTATGACGCATGACCACTATATTACCTAACCCTCCATAAAAGGATTATAAAGTTTGCATTTTCAAATATCTCTTACAAGATCTATACTTAATTATATGATGCGCATTTCAAAAATACAAAAATTATGTTTTACCATTTGAAGACGACTGCGTAAAACTTAAATGGATTTGTTTGCCGCAGAAGTGGTTTTTATATATTTTTTCATTATCAATTAATATATTTTTCACAAAATTATCTATTTCATTGCTATAAAATAAAGTAAACCTTGCAAATATTTCACAATGCACTGCTATAAATCATGCTTAAATCTCGAACAATAGACCTGCTTAGAGGCTCATAACGGTATAATTCTAAATAATATATAATAAAAATGAAAATTTTTCAAAATTACCTTCGTATAGTAGTAGTAGATGTATATGAAACCGACTTATGTGGATTTTACAACCTTTTATTGGGGGGGTGGGAAGCATTGTGGTCAGGAGTTATAAATTATCCCAACTTTTTATATTTGCGACTCCGTTTTTTCTACATCGACGGCTGATCTTCTGCTAGATGTTGAACTATTTCTTGCATGACTTACGTCTACAAAGTTATATTCCCAGGATCTCAACATATTCGTATTTACAATTTTATGCACACACTACTAAAAACTGCAAGCACAGAAATATCTTTTTGATGACTTGTCCAAAACTGACCGTGTACCTGGAAAGAAAATTTTTAATAACTAATAATGGAGTTCTTAGAATAATTGAAAAGAAAAATCTAAAGAATGAACAACTTGATTTAGTCAAATCTCTGTTGATCACTCCGCTTTAATCTCTTTTAGATTTTCCTAGCATTGCAAAGTTAGTTAATACTTAGATTCTGCCTTTGTTCTTCTATGTATAAATACTAAAAATTTTCTTTAAAGTAATTCATTAGTATTTCCTGATGATGGCCTTATAAGTCGAAATATAAATAAAATTATTTATTTTAACAACCAAATATTTTTTATATTTATATCAGTTACTGTTTGTATTTAAAATGTACTCTAATCTCTTCTCAATTTTCAAATTGAAATTAGAAGACGTGCGTTTAAAATGCATTATTATTTGAATATTTCAATCCAGATTTAAAAGTACATAATTAGGAAACATATTGAAAGAAAATTTCTGATACTGCCCTTAACAGAATACGACAGAAGACAGTACCTGCTTAAATGAACCATTGCCGCAGGTCCCATAAAACTTTATAAGAGCCAATCGGTTTATCCGAAAGTGAATTTCGTATATCTATGCCTCTACTATACTTATAAATTTCTTTTATTTTACGAATACTTTTCGAAATAATTCAAATTGCTTTTTAAACATTCTGCATTTATTAATAGCATATTTTTTGTATTATGAATTTCTTATGATATTGAATTCATAAATAATAATTGACATCGATATACTCGACTAGATAACCCAAGAACGCCACCAGTAGCAGCTCCGATCGCTCCAGTGCAACCACTACTTCCACCCGTAGCTGTACCACCACCTGCTCAGTTGCAAGCCGCACCACAGATTCTTCTACCTCCACCACAGGCTCTTCTACCTCCACCACAGGCTCTTCTACCTCCACCACAGGCTCTTCTACCTCCACCACAGGCTCGTACACCAACACCTCCACCACAGGCTCGTACACCAACACCACCACCACAGGCTCTTCTACCTCCACCACAGGCTCGTACACCAACACCACCACCACAACAGGCTCTTCTACCTCCACCACCTGCAGCACGCGCTCCCACACCTTCGTCACCACCATTGCCAGCACCACCAAGAGAGATAAACATCTATAACAATTTACCACCATGTGTTTGTTGCCTGATAAATGCCAGACAGTTTATGTTGTTAAACTGTAATCATCTCTGTTTATGCATAGAGTGTGTGGTTCAATTTCGGGTGCAACATAATGATGATGACAATTCTCCATCCACTCGTTGTCCATTATGCCGTACCCCAATAACAACTGAGCCTGTGCGTGTTATTATACCACAGTAATTTAAAAAAAATTTCAAATCAACGCCATAGCCCGTACAGATTATAAACCTCCGCTTATTTTTCAGTATTCTCAATCGTTCATAACTTTTCATTCATTGCTGGTTGTGCTCACCTAAATTTTCTTTCTTGTTTCTTATCCGTTGGTCAAGATAGACGTAACTACGACGTCTTTGATGAGGCAACATAACTCCTGTACGGAGCCGAATAAAGTCAAGAGTTCGCGCATGCTCCATATCTATCAGTCTAGATGTAAATGTCCATACATTAGGATGAGGTCTTCTCTCATCATGAAAATATACCGATAAAGCTGTCGATGAAAAGCCTCAACGGAATTATTGGTTCGATGATATTCACCATGGACGCTGATTTGAACAGGTACCCATTGTCTACGTAAATAATTAATGAAAGGATTCATATTAATATTACGTTCTTGGGCCATATTTTCTATTTCATTAATGCCTTCCATCAGCAAATTCCTAGGTAACAATGGTAAAACCATTGCTGCACGAACCAGATGTCTTGTGTTTTGACGATTTGCAAGACGAAATAATCCTACTTCTTGAGCTTTACGGAAAACAGCTCGGGAGTAGTGAAACCAGCAACCTTTAAGACGTGTATTTCTACCTAAACTTCTCATAACTGCAGTTCTTAATGCCGTCTCGTAATCTGCCATCACACTTTCAATTATTGTATTTCTTAATATCTGCTTTAAATAGTTTAAAACAGCTTCATAAGCTGGCCTTGTTTTGCGCTCCATTAACGCATAAAGCAGTGGAAATGTCTGAAATATTATATTACCATATCATCGTAGAGAAAATGTATATTAAATAGCTGTAATGCTCCCCCAGTTCGAGGTACTACTTTGAACGTTGCGTCCAAGATGGACCCCTGCTTGCTGTCTAACATGGTGCAATATAGTTTCTGAGACAAACAGAACTGATATGCTATTGTCAGCACTTGTTACATGACCTCTAAAAAAGTCATTTGCTGCAGGTTGCAAATCTCTGCCATAGCGTGTGAACCATCTATAAAAATTATTTTTATGTTTCGTCAAAAAATATGTATTGATTTACATACTGTCGTTGTCTAATGGCTTCCGAATACTCTAGAAGATCTTGTGGTATTTTGGGAGTTCCTAGTCTTCTGCTTCTGTACATGCTGGAACGAACACTCTCGAAACCATTCAGCAGTGCAGCGCCTTCAGGATAACGTTGCTCTTCCTCACGGAAAATAACTTCTAGCTCAGTATTTTCTTGCTGAGCTCTTCGGCGTAAGGAGGTTCTCATCCGAAGAAGTTGAACTTCAGCTACATCTGCTTCATGGTTATGAAGTTGGGTAACCACCGGAATGTCATCTCTCAAAATCAGCCGACCGGGACATGTTTCTTCTCTGACGCATATTTACATTGTAAATGTAATTTTCAAACACATAAAATTGTGAATCGGAACGAAAACCGTCTAATTTTTCCATTGTTCTTGTAGTAAAGAAATGTAAAAAATAAAGTAAAGAAAACAAAAATCTATACTTTTCATATATGTTCATATTATGTAAAAAATATAAGTGCAGAAAATAAATAACTATACATGTCAATGATGTTTTTATTTTAATGTAAGGCAATAATTGTTGAGTTCAGAATAGCGCCCGGGTGAATATTCCGCCCAGGTGAAATTTAATTCCTCTACTTTCCTCCCCTCAGGAAGGTATGACGAAAAAGTACTACAAATAAATTATTAATAATTTTATAAAATATATTTAAGTGCTTTCAATATAATAATATTTTAATGTTTTATTTTGGTATGTGCATAAAATATTAAAACAGCTTACAAGTTTTGCAACATAATATAACAATTTTAATATAAAAATATTTCAAAGGCAATCACCACCAAAGTTTTATATTTTTTTCCGGGAAAATCTCTGGATTCTACATTAATTGTACTGTATACTGTATCATATTTATATTATGTCTTTATTATTTGAATTTATTAAATTCCTTAGTGGATCATAGGGTCCTACAAAAATTTTATATCTGATGGGTTTGATTTCCTTCGATTTTCTTCCTACCCCCAGAATAGTATCTTACTTTCGGCTTATTTTATAAGCTTTATAGTGATTATCTTGAAAAGTTTTTAGTGACCCCAATTTAAATTACATAAAATTTTTGACCCTTTTGCATGTACAGGTTAATATTATTTGAGAAGTCGGTATCTTAAATTTTCTTGTTTTTTATTTCTTTTAAATAAGTTCTGGGGTGAGAGCAACAAATTTCCGATTTTGTGAAAATCAGGGTAAACTTAATTGGTGGCCAGTAAGAAATTTGCTTTTCTTTAAAAGATGAAAAAGTGAAAAGTTTGAGAAACCCTTTTCTAGATTATGAACTTAATCTAAAAACTTTTCTTTGTAGTAAAATCTATACTCCTGATTTTAAAACATTGACATCAGAACTTAATTAATCAATTTTAATAAAATAATTATGATATCAACCTTCAGTACTAGATCGAAATTTTTGTGTGAGTGTACTTGAGAAAAAACACATATAATGCACCGCAATGCACTCTGTGGGGTAGTAGGGGTAGTAGGGGATATTTAAACATTACAGTTCTCTGTAAAGTTGACCTGAGAACATTGGAAATCATTTTGGCCTGTCCTATTTCAACCCGGATTCGGCATCATGGCACTAGCTTGATTCTACGCTATGGCATTGGTGGTGGGGGTACCTTTCGGCATTGTGGCATTTCGGCAATATGGCACTTCGGCACTAAAGCAATTCTACGCTGTAGGATTCTACGGCATGCTACGTACTCTTCAATTCAAGTGAAAACTCCCGATACTCCCTGTCTACAAATACCTACATCAAAAAAATAAAAAAAGAAATAAAAAATATATATGTAATTAAACACGATATAGAAAGTAGTATTTGGCTAGATTATCTATATGATGTAAGCAATAACAATTGTCATTATATTTTGATTTATACTTTTATTACGTTAATTATTAATTTGTAAGTACAAAGATTGTCTTCAAAACAAATTTAAAATTGAAACGAATTAGAATTCACTCTCTTTATAGCCGTCAGACAGTACAGAAGATTTTATCTTATCAACAGATGCTAGCGGCAAAGGTATAAGCGCAATACTCAGTCAAAAAGTGGGAGGTTACGAGAAGCCAATAGCTTTTGCTAGTCGTCAACTAAAAACTCACGAAGAAAACTACACAACTACTGAACTAGAATGTTTAGCAATAATATGGGGTCTTACACAATATAGATGCTATATATACGCACGAAAATTTTTTATACTTACAGACCATAAACCTTTAAAATGGCTTATGTCTCTCAAAGATCCAAATACAAGATTAGGAAGATGGGCTATACTTTTAAATGAACACGAATACGAAGTAATTCATAAACCAGGAAAGAAGCACATAAACGCTGACGTACTTTCTAGAATTCCTATAAATTCTTCACAAAATGAGGAAAATAACGACGAAGTTTTCGTACCTATCTGGGATAGATATAAAATACTAACTCAGCAAAACGGGGATGACGACTTAAAGAAACTTAAAACTCAAGACGGATTTTTTGTAGATGAAGAACAATTACTCTTCAAGGAAAGAAGTGATGATGAAAGACATAAATTAGTTATACCCAAATCAATGGTTTTTGAAGTTATGCATGCATATCATAATCTTCCATACGCAGGACACCAAGGATTTGAAAAAACATACAAAAGAATCAAAGATAAATTTTAGTGGAAATCTATGACGAAAGACATTAAAGACTATTGCGATAAATGTCATTCGTGCAACGAACGGAAAACGTCTCCACATTTAAAATCCGCTCCTCTACAAAAATTCCAAGAAGTAACGAAACCTTTCAAAAGAACAACTATGGACATTGTAGGACCTCTTACTACTACGATGAATGGAAACAAGTACATTCTGACGATTTTACAAAATATCCGGAAGCATTCGCCATTCCAAACAATAAAGCCGAAACAATAGCTAAAAATTTTGCCCAACAAATAGTTACCAGATACGGTGCGCCAAGACAATTGTTAACTGACCGTGGTGCAAATTTCATGTCAAAATTATTTAGAGAAGTTTTGAAAGTATTTGGTACTGAGAAGATACAAACCACTGCATATCATCTCGAAACAAATGGAATGTTAGAACGAAGTCATCGTGTTTTCAAAGACATATTATCTCATTTTATTGACAGAGACCAGACTGACTGGGACGAATGGTTACCTTATGTTCTTATGGCATACAGAAGTAGCGTTCATAACTCTACAAATGAAACTCCATTTTACTTAAGGTGAAATGAAACCCCAAAGTATTTTGTTTCTAACCCAATAGATGTCGCCCAAAGCGTTTTATTAAAATCCTGTAGCATAGGCAATGTGCATAACAGTATTGCTGAGCTATTCAATAAGCGACTACCTAATAACAGATGGCACTCTGATAGTTAGTAAAGACTCTAACCATGAATAAGGCGGTCGTTTCGAATTCAAAATGCATATATATATAGGGTGAATACTAAAAACCTTGACATAGGGAAATAACATGGTAAAACAGTATTTTGCTGTTTCCATCTGTCCCGCTAAATAAAATCGGATGTATATGGTATCGTTAGTTAGATTACTTAATTTTGCATCTAATAAAACCAAATGTTGTGTATTATGGCCTTTTCTAACTGAAATATTTGATAAAATAAATTGTATTTTGAAGGTTATCCTTCATATTTTCGAATAAGAAACGTCTATAACAAAATGCTCCATAGCCGAGTGGATAAGAGGGCGGATTCATAATATGAATAATCTACAAGACCTGGTTCGAGACCACCTCGGCCCTACTTTTTTTTAATTAAATTACTACATTGTGACTAAACGTAAGTTCTCACAAGCCCCTAAAATCCAGAAAATGGTTACAACAACCAAATATAACATTTTGTGCTACTTGGGTATGTAAACTTTTTGACGACATATTTGTCGTATGATTTTATTTAAATATTTATATGCATCTTTCTGTACTTTATTAATTAGGACAACATATTAATCATTTGATTTTAATTCAGTATTTTTATATTAGGTATATTTTGATATCTGTTAAGACCAGAAAATAATTTTACACATAAAATAAATATTTGAATACGTATCTGTAATTTCGCATATTTCTACCTTCTTGTATTAGAGATAATCCTGTGGTAATGACGTACCATTAACCTTACTCAAAAGTCAGAGCCAAATATTGTGGCGCAGGGTATATAATCCTGAGGAATCATATAATGAAAATAATGCAAACTAAATATAATCACTACAAACTTTTCACATACCTAAAAGAAAAGATCCATGGGGATGCTTTAATATTTATAAATATGTATAGCTTATAAAAATATATGGACGATGTATTTTGTATCTATCTAGACGAGTACAGATAGGCAACTCGATTTGTACGTTAAATTTCTAATTAGTAAAAAAAGATCAGTTTTCTTTAGAGAAAAACGTAAATCAATCTGTAATAATTTTGGATATTGTAACCGTTTTTGCTTAAATAAGTATTTTATATAATCATGAATGTACTGGCTTCTCAAATGAGTAATGAAAATATTTAAATGTTTTTTCTCACTTCATTTTGTGAAGAAACATTTAAATATTTTCATTAATATCTCAAAATCTATCAAGTTTAGAAGATAACAACCCTCAAACTTTTGTAAAGAAAAAAATATTTTCTATCAATTACTGCGATAATATATAGGTATTCTATTTTAAAAAAGTACATATATGGCAATATCTACGAGAATGTTACTAACTTTATACAGATTTCGTTAGCTTATTGAAAGCACAAAAAACTTTATTTAAACAATTTTTCGGTATTTATAATAACTTCCGAGAAAAAAGGGATTTCCAATTTCGCATTCCACCTGTATATTACAATCTTACGTTACTAAATACTGTATTGGCAATAAGCATACCGTTAATATTGATTATTTAAATATCAAACATCTGTGTAAAAGGGGATTAATGATAGTTTTCTTAGAATCATTGGAAATTCAAATATCACACAATGAAAAGAAAATTTTACGAACGAACAACTCCATTGATCACTCTGCTTTAATCCGTTTTAGATTTTCCTACCATTGTAAACCTTCTTAATATTTTCTGTCTTTGTTTTTCTATGTAAAAATATTCAAATTTTCTGTGATGTATATTCATTTGTATTGTATGTACTCGAAAGATACATATGGTATATTTAAGCCGACAGATAGACCCTTATAAATAGTTATTTGTTTTTATTGCCACAATTGTTTGAACATAATTCGAAGTATATTTTTGTTTAGTGCAGTGTGGTATATTTGTGAGATTTAAGTAGTTCCGATTCCGGATTTAAAATACCAGGAAATACGTGCGAATATATAACTTGCAAAAGAAGAAAAAGTGAATATCCAGAACTTAAAATGTATTGATTTCCAGTCAAAGATTTTTGGCCTGTGAGACAACGGAAAATAAATTCAGGTAAGCATTATGTTTCTAAAAGTAATCTCAGTTGTGTAAAAGGCAATACCTTTTCAACTGTAGAAAGTAGGTATCAAATTACTTTAATTTGATTATTTTACGTCTGATGTTTTATAAAGTTGCGTTGACAATTTATGACGTATCAGTGCAATGTAATGAACCTGCAAAATATGTAATGAATATAAATTTTTCCATTGCAATCACTGATATTTGATGATTAGGTAAAAATCCAAATTAAGTACTCTGATTAAAATATACAGCAGTGGGTAGTCACAGTCCGAGAAAGAATAATCTAAACTATAATAACGATTTTGGTACATAACTTATTAAATTATTATTTTTGTTTAAACTTTTATTTTAATTTTAATATATATTTATTTTTAATATATTGTTTGCGTATTTATTTTAACAACCCGTCTTTCCACGATCCGAAAGTCGACCTATTTAAAATAGCTCGGTTTGGCAAGAATTCACTTTTTTTTTTTATTGTAGTGTTTGGTAAAAATTACCATCCGTTACAATTGGTGGCAGCGGTTTTTGGGGTATTTTCGCCAAATAAGATTAGTCAGTACATCTGATTTACTCGCAAGTATTTTGAATAGTGTAAACTTGTCGTGGAAAACCCGCGGAAGAGAAAACAATAAAATAAATAAAAATAAGTGACAACGATGGCTGGTGGAAACGATGGTGCAGCAGGAAATGGTGGCTCTGGAAGTTCTGGCACAGGCAGCTCGCAGCAAGAACAAGGTATGTTGTCTTTTGGTTTAATAGCGCATACTGTTGATCAATTCTCTGGATGTAACGTAAACGAATATTTTGAAAAAATTGAATTACGGGCAAATGTTGAACAATGGGACGAACAGAAATTGATAGATATTATTAAATGTAGACTAACGGGTGATGCATTTGAATTTTATACTCAAAGACCAGAATTAAAAAGCAGACAAATAAAATACAAAGACTTTAGAAAGATACTAACAGAACGATTAACAAAACGTAAACTACCGGCCAAATTTATAATGAAATTTCAAATTATAGACAAAATTTAGGTGAAACAGTTCAAAATTTTGCATCTAGACTTAGAACACTTAAGAAAAATTTATTAAAAGAAGAAAGAGAAGTACAAGACAATTTTGCTTCAAAATTAATACTTTATCAATTTAAACTTGGATTAAGACCAGAAATTAAAAGATGCATTAGAACAACCATGGACAGTAACAAATTTATTAAAAGAAGAAAGGGAAGTACAAGACAATTTTGCTTCAAAATTAATACTTTATCAACTTAAACTTGGATTAAGACCAGAAATTAAAAGATGCATTAGAACAATCATGGACAGTAACAAATACCTAATCTTTGAAGACGCGGTGACTAGCGGAAAGAGAAGAAATTGAAATATGCCAACAAAAATTTAAAAACATTGAAATTGGTTTTGAAAACAACTCAGTGCCGAATACTAGAAAATGCTACATACATACTAAAGCTAATCATTTTGATAAAGACTGTAGAAATAAAAATGTTCGAGAAAGTGTTGCTACATGTTATATTTTCAAGAAACATGGTCATATAGCAATTGGGTGCAGAGAAAGGCAAAATAGGTTCAACAGAAATGATAGATCAAACAACTTCCAATATCAAAATCCAAATCAAAATTTTAAACCAAATTACAATCAAAATCAAGGCTACAGAGGTCCCGGGTCATCAAACCATTACACGTACAATGCTAACTCGTCATATAAACCAAGAAATAATAGTAATGTCAATCACCGACATTGGACTCAGCCTAAAAATACGAATAGAAATTTCACAACTTAGAAGAGTAATTTAAACGGGCAACCCCTCTCGTTCAAGCCTCAGCACGGGAGGACATCTCAGTAAAGTCAACGTCTTCGCCCAATATTCTTATTCCACAATTAAATTCAGAAAATTCAGTGCCAAATTGTAAATCTTTTAATTGATACTGGAGCAGCAGTATCACTTGTCAAAGAGAAATGTGCTATAGGACATAAAATAATGAAACAAAATATTGGAAATTTATCTTCGATATCCGGTGATACAATAAACTATTTTGGCACTTCAGAAATATTTTTTAATTCATCCAACTTACAATTACCTTTTAAATGTATAATCTGCTCAAATGATTTGAAGTTACACGCAGATGGATTATTGGGTCGTGATTTTTTACAATATTATGGGGCAATTATAAATTATTACTCCGAAGAAATTATTATCGCAGACACACATATAAACTTGTGAGCTAGTTATGAAACGGAAGAGTCAAATGACGAGTCAACAGAAACAATCGGAGCACTGACACCAGATAAGAACACGAACAAAGATATCCGCAAAAATGTTAAGAAAGGTCACGAACAAGTGACGTCAATTGTAAACGAAGAAGTTAAAATGTCAAATCAGAGGAAACGTGAAACGGAGAAGAAACAGCAAAATTCAAACTTTTCAGTTAATGGCCATAACTGGGTACGTTTGAAGAAAGCTATCAAAATTTCACCGAATTGCGAATTTCGATGTTTAGCAAGGCAGGAACTGATCAATCTAGCCCAAGACATTTTAATAGAACCCGAAGAAGTGAAAATACATGGACTTATGGTTGCAAGAACGTTAGGAAAAGTTGAAAAAGAAATAGTAGTCCAATTAATTAATATAAGTAGAAGAAGTATTAGAGTACCGAAAAATACGATAATAGGAAAAGCTGAATACGTAAATATGGATAGTATTAGAAAGGAAAATATAAGATATAATGAAGAAATGAAAGATGATGTAAAAGTAAATAGTGTAGATTGGGATAAACATTTAACTGGGAATAAAGAATATTTAGAGAAAGAGTACGATTTGCAGCACTTATCAGGGACTACTAAGGAGAAAGTCCTTGCTTTATTAGAAAAGTATTCAGATATATTCCTGTGGAAAGGATCAAAATTGGTGTGTACGTATAAAGTAAAACATAGGATTATAACTGATGAAAATATACAACTCATAGCAAAAGCGCAGTATAGAGTACCATTCAGTAAGAAAGAAATGCTGAGCAAGGAGTTAAAATCCATGTTAGACGCCAGTATTATTGAACCGTCTGACTCACCATGGTCCGCGCCAGTTATAATAGTTCCAAAGAAGTCCGAAAATGGAGAGAAGAAAATTAGAGTATGTATTGACCTGAGAGGATTGAATTCTGTCACAATGAAAGACCATTATCCCGTCACTAATATGCAAGAAACACTTGACTAACTCGGAAATGCAAACCTTTTCTACACACTTGATTTAGCTACTGGCTATTGGCAAGTGGTGTTGGATAAGAGGGACAAAGAAAAAACAGCTTTCACTACCAACGGTCAACATTACCAGTTCACGAAAATGCCATTTGGATTAGCAAATGTTCCCAGCACTTTTCAACGGCTGATGAACAGTATATTAGCAGGCTTAACAGTCGAAAGATGTCTTGTATATCTGGACGATGTGATTGTGTTCAATGGAAACGGTATAGACGATCATATTAAACGGTTAAGACAAGTTTTTGACAGATTAAAGGAAGCAAATTTAAAACTACAGCCTTCAAAATGTAAGTTCCTGTTAAAAGAAACAAAATATTTAGGACACGTTATTAACGAAACTGGAATAAAACCAGACCCAGCAAAAATTTCCGTAATTTAAAACTACCCAAAACCTAAAAACGCAAAAGAAATTAGATCATTTCTTGGATTAGTTGGATTTTACAGGCAATTCATTAAAGATTTCGCAAATTCCGCAGCGCCATTGTATTATCTAACTAAGAAGGATATAAAATTCAATTGGACAGACGTATGTGAAAAATCATTTAATGACCTAAAGAAAGCCCTTTGTTCAGACTCTGTGCTAATACACCCAGACTTTTCCAAAGATTTTATCTTATCAACAGATGCTAGCGGCAAAGGTATAAGCGCAATACTCAGTCAAAAAGTGGGAGGTTACGAAAAGCCAATCGCTTTTGCTAGTCGTCAACTAAAAACTCACGAAGAAAACTACACAACTACTGAACTAGAATGTTTAGCAATAATATGGGGTCTTACACAATATAGATGCTATATATACGCACGAAAAATTTTTATAGTTACAGACCATAAAGATCAAAGATCCAAATACAAGATTAGGAAGATGGGCTATACTTTTAAATGAACACGAATACGAAGTAATTCATAAACCAGGAAAGAAGCACATAAACGCTGACGTACTTTCTAGAATTCCTATAAATTCTTCACAAAATGAGGAAAATAACGACGAAGTTTTCGTACCTGTCTGGGATAGATATAAAATACTAACTCAGCAAAACGGGGATGACGACTTAAAGAAACTTAAAACTCAAGACGGATTTTTTGTAGATGAAGAACAATTACTCTTCAAGGAAAGAAGTGATGATGAAAGACATCATAAATTAGTTATACCCAAATCAATGGTTTTTGAAGTTATGCATGCATATCATAATCTTCCATACGCAGGACACCAAGGATTTGAAAAAACATACAAAAGAATCAAAGATAAATTTTAGTGGAAATCTATGACGAAAGACATTAAAGACTATTGCGATAAATGTCATTCGTGCAACGAACGGAAAACGTCTCCACATTTAAAATCCGCTCCTCTACAAAAATTCCAAGAAGTAACGAAACCTTTCAAAAGAACAACTATGGACATTGTAGGACCTCTTACTACTACGATGAATGGAAACAAGTACATTCTGACGTTTCTAGATCATTTTACAAAATATCCGGAAGCATTCGCCATTCCAAACAATAAAGCCGAAACAATAGCTAAAATTTTTGCCCAACAAATAGTTACCAGATACGGTGCGCCAGGACAATTGTTAACTGACCGTGGTGCAAATTTCATGTCAAAATTATTTAGAGAAGTTTTGAAAGTATTTGGTACTGAGAAGATACAAACCACTGCATATCATCCCGAAACAAATGGAATGTTAGAACGAAGTCATCGGGTTTTCAAAGACATATTATCTCATTTTATTGACAGAGACCAGACTGACTGGGACGAATGGTTACCTTATGTTCTTATGGCATACAGAAGTAGCGTTCATAACTCTACAAATGAAACTCCATTTTACTTAAGGTGAAATGAAACCCCAAAGTATTTTGTTTCTAACCCAATAGATGTCGCCCAAAGCGTTTTATTATAATCCTGTAGCATAGGCAATGTGCATAACAGTATTGCTGAGCTATTCAATAAGCGACTACCTAATAACCGATGGCACTCTGAAAGTTAGTAAAGACCCCAACCATGAATAAGGCGGTTGTTTCGAATTCGAAATGCATAAATATGTATACGTTAACACCTATTGAGAAATCACATTCAACAAGAATTATACTAGGAATCATAATTATTTTGTTTTAATACATAGTATACTATGGGATACACTTTTCCAACTTCTTCAGATATTATTTCATTTTTAACATTTTGCAGAAAAATTGTTTCTTTAACATATATTTATTAATTTATTACTAGGTGCATTAATTACAGAAAATACATGTTAAATGAGAAACTATTAAATTATTGGTAAATATGCATTGTGCAAGCAAAAATCATTGAAAGGTTAGCGTGGTTGAAAAGTACTTTTTACTAACAAAATTGTTAATCATTACAATTGAATACACAATTTTTAAAAACTGTACTTTGGTAACGTCACGACTTACGATACTAGAACGTACCAAATTTCCAAGCATGTAGGGGGAATCTTTTCGCCGGACATAAACAATAAGGGTGTTACTATGGTAACCAAGAATGCACCTCTAGATACAAAGATAAAATCCGTACATACAAATTTCCTCGATAACATTTGAAACAGTACAAGTTATAAATTTTATTTTTTTAGTTGTCTTGTATGCTTAAAAATTACGTCGTTTAGATTAGAATTATTTTGAAAATATTTTCAATTAATTGCTTTACAACTATGTGAACAAATATATAATTACATATATTTTATAAAAGTGAATTAAATATTTTATACCGGTTTATAATAATAATGCAATATTTTGTATATATAATCGCGTTGAATAAAAATAAATATCTAGTATATAATCCCGGATTGGTGCTGTAAAGGTGGCACAGTCGTATTGGCACAATTTAAAAAAAAACTATCCTATTATTTAAAAATATTAATAAATCAAGTTGCTAAATATACCCAACATTAATGATAGTCAATATAAAGTAATTAGGAGAGATTGTGCTGAAGTAATAAATTGTTATATATCGTTTAGCGAACGATTTCGATTAAAAGATAAATTTTCGAAGTAGTTTTAATCTGAAATTCAATTTTGGCAATGGTAAATTTTAAAAATCAAGTTGCTAAATATACCTAACTATAATAATTGTCAATATGAACTATTTAGGAGAATTTGTGCTAGAGTAAAAAATTATTAATAATTCTTTAGCGAATAATTTCAATGGAAACAGATTTTCAGAGTTTTTAATCTGAAATTAAATTTTTCCAATGGTAATTTTTATCAATGAAGTTGATAAATATACCTAACAATAATAAATGTTGATATAAACTATTTAGGAAAGATTTTGCTGGAGTAATAAATTGTTAAAAATGGTTTAGCGAACGATATCCTTGGGAAGATATATTTTCAAAGAGTTTTTAATCTGGAACTAAATTTTCGCAATGGTAATTTCTATAAATCAAACTGCTATCCCTCTTAAATATTTTATATGGACAATTATTATTGCTAAGTACATTTAGCAATTTGATTTATAAAAAGTACCACTGCCAAAATTTAGGTTCAGATTAAAACTTTTTCGAAAAACTATCGAAATCGTTCTCTAAATAATATTAAACAATTTATTACTCTAGCACAATCTCTCGTAAATAGTTTATATCAACAATTATTATTATTAGGTATATTTATCAACTTAATATATAAAAATTACCATTGCCAAAATTTAGTTTCAGATTAAAAACTCTTAAGATCTATCTTTCCAAGGAAATCGTTCTCTAAACAATATTTAACAATACTTTACTCCAGCACTATCTTTCGTAAATAGTTTATATCGACAATTATTATTGTCAGGTGTGTTTAGCGACTTGATTTATAAAAATTACCATTGCAAATATTTAGTTTGAGATTAAAATCTCTTTCATTCGAAACCGTTCGCTAAACAATATTTTCCAATTTACTAGTCCAGCACAATCTCTCCTAACAACAATTCAACAATTATTGTTGTTAGGTATAGTTATCAACTTCATTTATTTTTATTTTCGATACATTTCGACAAAAGAGGTATATTCTTTCGGGTTCGTACGCTAGCTTAATTTGGAAATCTGGAAAAGTTGCGTTTTTTTGTTAATGATACTGGTAGTTAATTTATGCATGTGGTAATTAATTAGTAATTAATTAGTACTAAATATTAACATAAAAATTACTATTTTTTGGTGGTGTGCTAGCTTTACTAAGAAGAGAAATTTAATTTTGCGGTAATTAATTAATAAATAATTAGTACTAAATAATAGGGCAGTTTTTATAGTTATGCCAATATGGGTGTACCACCTTCACAGCACCTCTCGCATTTCATAATCTCGGATCATTTTTTGTCATATAAACTAGAATTATCTGATTTCTGCGTTTTATAAAACAAAGAACCGGGTTATAATTGCAATACAATTTAGGTTTTTGTAATTTGGCGTTGCCGGAGAATTAAATTGACAGGTCATCATTTCTAATAGAAAAAATAAATTTTTTAATGCAAATTTTTAGAAACCTCTCATATTCGATCGATTTACATTGGTATAAATTAAGGCAGCACATTTCAGATATATATATATATATATATATTATGTATACCTCTTTTATTTGGTTTTTTGCGAGAAAATAATTCTGTCTGCTCAGTTGCCATTTTTGCAAGAAAATAATGTTATAATAATAACAATAAAACACTGAGTAAATATATGCTACAGAGACACAATAAAGAAAACCGTAAATAATATTATTACTGATCCTACTGAAGGTAGAAGCATAACTGATTATAATATATAATATTAATAGGTCGTGAAAGTGCTTACGTCATAATCGGGCGGGAATTACAAACCCTGAAATACAACATCCGGTTTGAAATTTTAGCTGCGGTGAACAAACCACACAACCACACAATTCAAATAGCTGTCATCTATTCTAACTTGATGTTTGATTATATGTAGCTTGTCAGATAATGATATTTCACGTTGATATGTAAATTAATTGTATACTCATGCTTAAATATATTTCAAATTTGATAGAGTACTTATTGAAGATATGGTATTATGGTTGAATTTCAAGATATATGCGGATAGTTAATTTATAAACCGTGTATTTATCTGCTGATAGGTTTAGTGTTATCCCAAGATGAACTCGATTTTATAAAATTATTTAATCAGGGTTTTAAACCATGTTGAATATATTTCTACAGTCCTCGATGTTATCCCCACTGCTTACATTATCTACAAATACACCTATATAAGTAAGAAAATTTCTGTTTCATTTTATTGTTCTGCAGCAAGTGTGTAGTACTAATATCTTTTATAATGGTTCAGAAACATGTTGTCTGATTTACATCAATAGTCGAATTTTTCATTGATGAAGAACGACTTATTTCTCGTGGGGAAAATGCCGTAGAGTCGAACCATATTCAAGAAATGGTATATGATGCCAATGTTGGCATTATTAAAGGAAAAGTGCAAGCTAGTTTTAAAGATAAATGTTATAACATTGAGGTAAGTCTGCTTTTATATAACTTTTGAGTTTTTAATTTTAGTAAAATGCTAGGCTTATTTTCATTATGCATTATAAGATCAATTGTTCTGTGAAATTTATGTTATTCTTGTTTTACTTTCATACTAATATTTTGCAGATTTACCTAAACCAGGATAAATCAATCCAAAGCGCTGTATGTGCGTGTCCCAGAGGAAAATTTCGTTGCCATCACATGGCTGCTTTAGCAATACATGCGCATTATAACATTTCTGTTACTGATACAGCTAGTTCCTGGGCTAAAAGGAAATATTTCGATAAAAAAATCGAAACAATACAAGAGCTCTACCCACCGAAACCACATCGTTTAACTGATCGTTTAGTGACTGATGAGGATGTAGAAGAGTTGCGTAATGAATTATCACAATTTGGAAGAGCGGTTGGTTTTACTTGGTTATTGCAACCCGAACCAACAGAAGCAACCCTAACCATTATGAAAGATGTAGAATCTATCATTACAACCAAGAAATATTTAAAAAGCTCTAATAAAAAGGAATTCCTGGAGAACGAATTAAAATTATCAAATGAAGAAATAAAGAAAATATTTAAAAACACAATCGGTCAGCATCACTGTGATAAATGGTTAATTTGTCGGAAACACCGTATAACCGCAAGTAAATTTGGGAAAATTTTAAATTCCATAAGGCGTAACAAATACAAGGAATCTTTCTTTAAAAGCATTATGGGTAAGATATAATTTTCAACCTTTTTATTTTGTACAGTATTTTAATTTTTTTACTTTTCTAGAAAATTATGACCTTCAGAAGATCAAAGCGATAAAGTGGGGAACCGACAAAGAAGAAACTGCAAAAAAAAAACTTTTGAAATGGCTTATGATCTGAAAGTGCAAGAGGCCGGAATATGGTTTCATCCTTGTGGATATTTAGGAGCCAGTGTAGACGGTGTTATTGAAAATGAGGATTCTATCGTTGAAATCAAATGTCCATTTCGATTTAAAGAAAAATCATTGTATGAAGGACTTAAAAGTGATAACAAGTATATAGTATATTACGACAGTGTAAAAGAAACATACTTAATTAATAAGAAACATATTTATTATGACCAAATTCAAGGCCAACTACATATGATGGGAAAATCATTATGTTACTTATTTTTATGGAGCCCAGCTGAAACTTTGTGTATAAACGTGGAAAAGGATTACGAATGGGAAAGTAATATTTCCAAACTGCAGAAATTCTATTTGGAAGAATATATTCCAAGAATTATTTAAATTAAGGGTTTTCTCTCCCACCCCTACCCCCAAAGCAACTGTCTCGTATAAATTCTCTGAGTAAGTACGATTTTCATTTCACTTTCTACTTTGTCTACTGCTACTGCTAGTTGTGCTTTGTGTTCTGTTTCGATTTTTAAATCACTACCAGTTATTTTGTTGAAAACAGTATTTTTGAAGACTGAGTGTTGATATTTATTTTGCTACCGTAAGTTATGATAAATATTTGTAAATTAAGAAAAGTAGTATTCATTTTAAAAATAGTAAATATTAAATTGCATTGTTTTTTTCCAGATCATGGTGATGTGTTATGTGCCTGACTGCAAGCACATACTGAAAAGTATAGGTGCAAGTTTTTCACTTTTCCAAGATATAAGGCAGAAAGAGAAAAATGGATACAACTAATAAGGTAATAATCTAGTTTTTATTATAAAATTAATGTTCGTAGACTATTCGCTTCTTTTAAAAACTAAGTCTCACAGACGTGTGAAAGATTTGTTTAATTTTAATATCATTTTTTACAGGCGAGAAGATAGAGAACCGAATAAATATTCGTTAGTGTGTAGTTTTTTCGTGACGGGCAACGTGCTAACGGACCGACAAAGTTTGTTGCTGCTTCTGTCTCCAAATCTCCGAAACTGTCTCCACGAAAATATGTCACACCCAAGGTTTCTCCAAACAAACCTGTTCGCAGAGAAAACAAAACTAAGATAATTTTCATTAATTGCTTTGTTATAAAACAGATTAGCATTTCTCAAATTGTACGTATGTTACTCTACATGAGGCCATGTTTTATTTAAATTTCCCGATAGATTTCATATTGCTTATGATATGCTCTTTTTTGTTAATGTATGGTCATATTTTTTCAAACAATTGTATTGTCCATAGCGTTGTCATTTTTTTACATCTACTTTACTTATTATTACAGGAATATAACTCCGTCAAAAAATACCAAGGGAGCAAAGCGAAGGTTATTCTCCACATCGAGTGCTGAGTTTTCGTTTCTGGATGAACAAACCACGGGAGATGATAGTCTGACTGGTATTTCCTTAAACGACAGCCAGGAGTCCTTAACAGAAGTCATGAACAGGCTTGACGTTCATTCGCGCCCATCGACGTCAGCAAGTACAGGAGGTACAAGTGAACAGTCTTCAATTTTATACCAGAGCGAAAATTATTTTTTAAGTCGCGAGATCGAAATGTTAACAAAGCAGTTACAGTTTTTCGTGGAAGTGTATCGAAAACGATCCCAATAAAATAATATTATATACGGGCTTACCATCAAAAGAAATATTTTTAATTCTTTTTAATTTTATGAGTAAATTTAAATTAAACTATCATTTTAATTGGAATGTAGTAAATGTAACGCCTATCGATCAAAAGTTGATCACTTTAATGAAATTAAAATTAAATTTACATAACGGGGATTTAGCTTGTAGATTTAATATTAGCAGAACTACTGTAGCAAATATTTTTTTCACATGGTTACATGCTTTTCATGAAGTTTTATACGAGGGTTTAATGGGAAAAGTTCCTTCAAGAAATAAAAATAAATTGTGCTTGCCGTCTGCTTTCAATTCTTTCACAAATTGCCGAATGACTGTTGACTGTACTGAAGTATCTGCCGCTAGACCTGTTTCTTCCTCCTGGAGTTCACCTGAACATTCCACCATTTTTAATGACGCCTCAATTTACGGTAGAACAAGTTAAGAAAACAAGAAGTATTGCTCGTGCTCGCATACATGTGGAAAGAGCCATACTGCGTATTAAAACGTTTCAAATTTTAAGTAGGGTACCAGCATTTTTATGGCCGTATTCTTCAATAATATTTAAAGTTTGCGGGGCGTTAACAAATTTTCAATACCCTTTAATTAAAGAGGTGGAACAATATTACGACGAACAAACTATGTAATTTTTTGTATGAATTTATTGTTAATTTTTTTTTGTATAATAGTCCATTAATATTTTTATTTTGTATGTTGTTTGTTTTATTTATAAATAAATAAAATTTAAACAAAAAAGTTGTTTTCGTTATGAAAAATTGTGTACCTTTCCTACTCCATATGTTAATAAAAACATGCATATTTTTTTGCAAATAAAAAAAAAACTATAAATTACACAAATATATTTATATTTTATGCAAGTTATTGATATATTAGCGTAAAATAGACTTTGTTCAGAAATACATATCATCAACCGTAAGTACAAATGAGATGACAACTATTTGAATTGCGCGGTTATGTGGTTTGTTCACCGCAGCTAAAATTTCAAACCGGATGCTATATTTCAGGGTTTGTAATTCCCGCTCCATTTTGACGTCACGCTTTCACGACCTATAGCAATTTTACTCCAGTGTTATACGAAAATTTGACCTTGAAGCAGTTCCGCCTCCCAGCCGCGTAGTGTTCACCCCCACCACTTGCTGCCTGAGTTTTCAATTCCAAAATTTTAAAAAATATTCCACTGAAAATATTGGTTATAAATGAAAAACTTTGTTCATAAATATAAAATGTCATCATCCATGTCCACAGTTTCAAAAAAATATTTTTAAAATTTATTTATTAGATTATTTTATTCGTTTGAATTTATAATTAGAACTTTTAAGTCGGCAGAAAAACATAAATGTTTTACATTTGTAAACATGAAAATATTATATAATATATATTTATTTATATTTCATTGATTTTTATATATCTACCTATTCATTTAGTAAATATAATGCATTATATTCATGTTTTTTATATTTAAAAACATGTGACTTGTATTAATATTAATAATAACAATAAAAACTTATATTTCAATAAATTTAAAACGGAATAAAAAAATCATTTTTATTTGACGTTTATTTAAATTTACCGCATAGTCAGCCAAGAGGCGGAGTTTCCGTGTGCTAGAATGTCTGACATGTAACAGAACATAAATAGATATACGTACTTATTATTTATGAATGCGAAATATAAATATACATTTTGTTAAATATCCAGGTGAGCCACCGAGTATTTTCTAATAACTAATAATAGTTAGTTACTGACCGCTGCTTGCTCGTGGCGCCACTTCCTTATTGTTCACAAAAATGCTTACCGCAATTGTTTAGAAAATTAATATCATTTATATTAAAAAGTATATATTATTCATATATTCCTAACGAATGTATAACAATATACAGTACGGAATGCAGATGATATTTCTATCGTATATATTCACATTATTGAGAAATAAAATTAAAAATACAAGTTTTTTTCCTTTACTTGGAATCTAGAAATTTAATGTACGTAATTTTTTTATATGACATGTTTAGAACATACATAAGTTTAAATCAGATATTGTGTCTAGTAATGGAGAAAAAAATAAAACATATGAAAATCCTACGTTTTTCATATGTTTTCTGACTTTTGAAAATGTCGTTATTTTTCATTTTTACATATATGATACAGTATCCTATTTGAAATATATCCTGAAATTTTCAACAAATTGTTAGGTCTTCGATTGGAGATATTTTGAAAATTATATTTAAAAAAATGTTTTGGGTGTATAAATAATAAATAATATCAATTAAATAATATTATTTCAATATTGAATTGATGTCTACTTATTTACATATTTAAGAAAAACAATTTTTAATAAAGAATAAAAAACTTAATTTCCCGCGCTGGGGTTTCATTTCACCTTAACCGCAATTATAAATAAAAATAGTGTTTAGTTAGATTACACATATTGTAGTGCTTAGTTTGGTATACTAAATTAATATTAAATTAAAATAGATTAAATTTATTAGTGATATATGTTAAAAAAAATAAAACTGATTGTGATACAGTTCCACAAATTAGTTCGTACCGGCACTGACCACCCAAAATACCAACATATGTATATATTACCATAGACTAAGTAATATAAAGACACCTTACGTATATACGAATCAGTCAGCGCGGTTGGTACCGATGCGGTTGTGAGTGGAGAGAGGGGCTTACATCTAAGTAGCTAGCGCTCCGCAAAAATAACAGCATATTCAACAACTATTACGAACTGCGCTCACGTGACCCTCGTCCCAAGAATAACATCAACATAGTGTCTGCCACAGCGTGCGATATTTTTTCGTAGCCTTGCGCTACTACGCTACTACCTGGGTATATATATTTATTAAAAACCATAACCCGTTTTCTGAATTGTATTAATGAACATGATGGCTATTTCTAATAATTACAAATAAAATAAAAAAGTGTAATAGAATATTCAATAAATAAAAATGTAATTGTTAGATTAACTTACTGGCCAAGTATTTTACTTCTACGAAATTTTATTTTAATATATTAATAGGAACAAAAGTTAATAAGCTAATAAAAGAAGAAAGAACTGAAAATACATAGCTTTGGTCAAAAATATATATTATTAAGAAATTTCGTCGTATTTAATAAATAATAAATTAAATAGAGTAAAAAGTAAATTAAAACAAATAAAAATATACTTATTTTATTATACAAATGCTACTATACGATCATCAATCATTTAATGGAAAGTTGAACTTACCTTTAGTTGTGTATATTTAAATAAACAACTCGTCATAATGCAGAGTTTGTTAAAATGGAGGAACTGGTACAGGAATTTGATAAAATAAAATAATGACATTCATTCCAAAAGACAGACATGTCTGATCTTATGCATTCATTGATAAATTCAATTCTTAAGTAAATTAAATAGCCAAATGGTGCTGTGGAATATTATTCTCTCCGGCATTCACCTTAAGCACATGAGGAAAACCACAACCAAAACCTCATGTAGAGAAACAAGACAACAAATTTAGTTAAATAAAATTTATCTACGTGTCGTATTCGATGCTAACAAGTAATTACAAATCAAATAAATATGTATTTAATATTTAAAAAAAAATAACATAAAAGTAATAATAAAATGTATGAAGAATATAAAATGAGTAATGAAAAATATATAATATAAAAAATACAAGCCATTGGAATTCTTATTTATTTTTTAAAATGTTTATTTTTCTGTCAGCAACTATTTTGTTTTTTAAATCATTACTAAGCCATTTTACATGTTTCATGATTAAACAATGAATTCCATATAATATATTATATTCTTTATGAATTTTACATTCATCAAACCATGTTGTCATTTGTTTGGAAATTAATTTAATGCATTTCTCATACAAATATTTTTTTATGCCAATTTCATAAATGGAATTTTTAAAATTGTTTGAAAAAATTTCACAGTATAAACTTATAACTTGTTGAACATCTTTAGTTGGAATTTTTAAGTAATTTATTTGTTCATTGGAAGAAAAATCTCTATTTATATTAATAGTTGATCTGGATTACTCAAATTCTTGGCTGTATGAATTTTTTTATTACATGTTCTACATTCAAATTTATCAATACAGCGTTTCACTAAAAAGCCAGCAAAATATACTATACTATTGGAACTCATTGTACCTGTTTCAAAATTAAGTTCTTTATTGCTTTCGTTTATATCAGATGATGCATCCGACGAAGAAGTACAGATTTCTACATTACTATCGAAGTCGATATCAATATTTTCATTTTTATTTTTGGTTATATTTTTATCTTCTAAATCTACACAAATATAATTATTATCATCAATTTCGCAATTTGAATTTTCTACTTGATCCTGTAAGCCTGAAATTATAGATCGTTGTAAAAAAATTCTGAATAATTTTACTGTGGGATTATTACTGTGTCGTCCTCCTTGCCTCCTAATAGATAAAAATAAGTTTTCAAGCTGGTCCTGATTCAATCTGTTTGTTAAAAGAAAAGAAAAATTTTCATTTTTTATATCATTCCACAATTGAAGTACTCCATTTATAGAATGAATTAATCCCGAAAAGCAATAAATATTTTTTCTAACTTTTCCTTTTTAATTAAAAACTATCCATTTATTTATCCAGCTTATTGCGCTATTTAAAGTTTCTTCTACAAGTGGATTTGAAATAGATAAGGCACATTTGAAAGGATTTACATTATTTAAGGTTTTACTATTCATACAATCAAAAATATCATTTAATTTTTGAGTAAAATATGCAGTGTCAAGTGCAGTTTCTGTGTTGACTACTTTAAGTTGATTAGCTGTTTTTATAGTAGTAGAGACCGAACGGCTAAATACTTGAGTGGCAAGTTTTACATTCATTTTTTGAAATGAATTAGGAAATACGTGTGCATTTGTAATTTTTGTCAAGCAGCGTGTTGTGTTTTTAGCTTTAATATAAGTAATTTTTATGTCATTCCAAGATACTCTTACATTATCAACATTAATATCATTTTTTAATAGAATATTTCTGACACTTTTAAAAAGATGTGGAATGTCGTATAATGCAAAAAAATTTTTGTTACCAATGTAAAAATAAGGATGTGTTTCATTAACTTTTAATAAATTAAAGATTTTCTGTTGTTCGAACCTTGATCACACGTTACAGCTCGAATGATAAATCCTAATGTTTGAAGTTTTAATACAATTTGCTCCAGTAAATCTTTTAAAAGATGACCTTTTAAGGGACCTGCACTTATGACATATGCTTTTGGAAGTTTCCAGGAAGAAAATAGACCTCGCAGCATGAAAACTAATGCCTGTGTTCCTATATTTGCCAATCTACCCAAAAACGCTAAATCACTGACTTCAATTTTATCTTTTGTTTTATTATATTCTAGGCTCTGCTTGATAGACATTTCATCTAATATCAAAACAATATTTTTCTCCATGTCAGTCATACTTTTCACTTTTAACTCTAATTTTGAAAAAAAGTTGGATGCTATTCCTGCTGTAAAATGTAAAATATTTGTCCATCTAGTAATAATTGGCAAGGCGGGAATATTGAATTTTAAAATTCTTCGCATATATTTATTGGAGATTTAAAAAATATGCTAAGTGCAAAATTTTTTCTGCTTTTGTCCATTTTTGTCTTCTTGCTTTCCTTGTTAACATATTGATAAAAGTATTTGCATTAATGTTATTGGTGTCGGACACCGAGCCGCACCGGGAATGGAAGCCGACACCGCAGCGCCGACAGGTCCTGGCCGAGAACCACGACCACCCGACCGCAGGACACTTAGGCATCGCCAAAACTCTGGCCAGACTGTCTCTGCGATACTATTGGCCGGGCATGTACCGGGAAGCCACTCAGTACGTCAGGAGGTGCCGCAGCTGCCAGCAGTTCAGAGCTGATCAACAAGGGCCAACTGGCCACATGGGCCCTCCCAAAGTAGGCCAGCCATGGGAGACCGCGTCCGTCGACATGATGGGACCGCTACCACACCCTGCAAAAGGTTACCAATTCGTAATCGTTTTTCGGGACCGGCTCACTAAGTGGATAGAATGCCGCCCACTACGCCAGGCAAACGCCGCGGCTGTAATCCTGGCGTTCAGGGAATTAATCTTGTGTCGCTACGGCTGCCCCAAGGTCCTCTTCACGGACAACGGGACAGAATTCGAAAACAAGACCGTACGAAAGTTCCTGAGAGAGTACGGCATCCAGCAGCAGACAACACCACCGTACACACCTCAGGCCAACCCGGTGGAACGAGTGAATAGGGTATTAAAGCCGATGCTAGCGCAATTTTGCCAGGACAACCAACGGAACTGGTACTCACTACTCCCAGAATTCGTCCTGGCAATAAATAGCAGCCGGCATAGTTCCACTGGGTACTCCGCAGCGTATCTCAACTTCGGACGAGAAGTACGACTGCCCAGCCAACTGACCGTGACAGCAGAACAAAAGATAGACTCACCTGGTGTCTCAGACGAGCATCTGCGCCGCGTCCAGGCGATCCGCGATGCACAAGAGCTGGCTCGGATCAACATCGCCCGTGCCGCCACCAAGCAGGGTCATCACTACAACCTACGGCGCCGAGCGGTGGAATTTCACCCAGGGGATCAAGTTATGCGCCGCGAACATCCGCTGTCATCCGCTGTCAAGGGCGTCGCCGCGAAACTCTGTCCGAAATATTCCGGCCCCTGGGTCGTGCGGTCGCGACGATCTCCTCTCCTCTACGACCTAATCAACAACCAGGGCACCATCCTGAAAAACATTCACATCAAAGATTTAAAACAATTTTCAGATGGAGAACCAGTCCACAAACCTGCTCCGGGCAGCGCACCACTTCAAGGGCCGTCAACGAGTGCAGATCCGACCGATAGGCTCCCCGTTGAAACACGTCCGCCGTCCGACCCAGACACAGCTCGCCGCCGCCGCGGCCGTCCGCGCCGTACCCAGCCGAGCCACTACACCTCCACCAATAGTGGCACCCACCTTCCGCTGGGAGGACCTGTCAGACACATCCAGCTCCGACGGCTCCCCTCCCGCGTCGCCCACCAGGGCGCAGACCATCCTGCGGGAGGTAATGGTTCCAGCCGCTCTGTCACCGCTGCCACCAACACCGCCCCGGCTGATCAAACCAGTAGTCAGCACCGTCGCCTACGTGCTGCGGCCCGTGGAAGTCAGTGGTGTTGATTATGCAACTGTCGACCGCAGCCGCGTGCACCCAGCTGATCCTCGGCTTCCCGCCGTGATGCAAGCTCTTCGGGTTTCCGCCGAGAGTGAGGTCACGACGGGCCCGCAGCCGTTTCGAGGAGATCCAGCAGCCAAGCCACCACCGTCACCGAGGCCAAGGCTGCACCAGCCGACGCTGCATCAGACGCCGCCACGGCGTCCCGCTGCGCACCTTTCACCGGAGGCCCGACCACCTGGCTTTGCCAACTCAGTTAGCTTTTAGTTATAGAGACCGCGCCGCTTCCTGACACACCTGACCGCCCCGTGACACCAAGGACGCCGCTGGTCGAACCTCGGCCGGCCCGCAGACCGCCGACATGGTCCGCCCCAAACTACGTGACGCCGCTGCCGACTCCACCGCTGTTTCCGTTCCGTTCCGGGAGTCCGGCACAGGGCACACCTGGGGGGATCACACAGCCACAGTTGCCGACCGAGGCCGTCACGACCAGCGACCTGCCGACACCGTTCCGTCACCGATACCGAGTCCTGGAGGCCCGTCCAGGAGGTGGTGTGCAGTGGGTCACGCGGTTCAAAGCGTGTCCCCAAGGACGTCACAGGAAGCGCGGTAAGAGGAGGGGATGGGAATCTACCGTACCGCTGTAAAAAGAAATGTATTTCTTTTTCCGATTTTCTTTAAGCGGAGTGAGGGGAGGGTGTGACGAAGTGCTCGTCACAATGAACACATGCCTGCCTTCCTCGTTGCTCCACAGCTACACAAACACCGACTTCACGAGGCCCGAACCGCACACCAGGTTAAAGCGAACCCGCCGTCCGAACCAGTAGCCGCCGACCGCTCCAAACAACTTCAGGAGACTGTACAACATCTCCAACAGTCTGTCGGATTCCCAAAGAGCCGCCGGGAAACACTTTGAAGAAAGCACATGGCATGGGACATAACCTTAAGACCAGGTGGGTCAAAACTTTCACCAATGTTTAATCTACAACCACAGCACTAAAGGGAACAATAATAAACACATTTTAACACTTACCGCTGTTACTTTTCCTTATCTTTTCTTGTTATTTTCACAGTTTCCAAAATTTTCACAAAAACACATGTTCGTCGAGCCAGCGCGTGCGCACGGCCACAGTTCTGCCAACTTCCAACACAACGCTTCGGGAGACCGAATTCCCATGATACATTTTTTAAAAATATGTAAATCAGATCAAATCAAATACAAAACTCTGTAAAGCCAAGGGAAGTAATTTTGCGAATTTTTAAAATAAAACTCAATTTATTAAACGAAAATAACAATACAAAAAGTCAATCCAAGCCAGCCGAGAAGAGTAGCAGGCCGTTTCCGCACCGTACCGTACCGAATCTTTTTCGTAAGTTGCTTGTTTACTTTTGTATTTTCTTGAATTTCGCTGCTATCAGAGGATACAGGTTGGTGGCAACCACCGCCGTTCCTCAGAGCCTTCAGCTCGCTGCATTCCACGCCTAAGGGGAAGCTCCGTAGATGATTACCACCGCGTACTTCTACGGCTGTCGGGCAGATCCGCTTGTTAACTTAGTAGTTTTTTTTTCACTGCTCTACGTTCCGTAGTTGTCGGAGAAGCCCCGTTGGTGGCTCCCACCGCGAACTCCGTCGACGGCTGATTAGAACCGCGGTTAGTTTGTCACTTGTCTCACTTTCTACGGCTCAGTAAAAACTAGGTGTAGTAATTTTAGTACAATAAAATATTAAACTTACTTTTGTCTGTCTGTGCTAAACCTTGGCCCGACCGACATAGAGCTCCCGTGGCATACGTCACTTTCCTCGCAGGATCCGCAGATTGGCGCCCGAGAAGAACCCGACATCCTGTAAGAGAACCCACGACTTCGCGGACCAACAACATCCCGCAGCGGCCCAAGTGATCGTCGCAAATTGGCGGCCCGAACAGGGACACGTCACAATATATAATATTGCAATTGTGTTTCAGAAATTATTGTAAAGTTAACAATAATGTATAATATTAAATAAATTAAGAAAAAATACTGAATACGTTTAATTTATATATAAAAAAAATAAAACCGATACCTGTAATTAAAATAACCATGCGTTGGCACTTAACTCTTATTACATGCACCAGATAACAAGGCACACTTAAATTCACTAATGCGTACGAATCAAGCTACAGTCACACACTGACTAAATAACCCTCAGATCGGGGTATGTTTATGTAAGTGTCATTAGTTTCTTTTTCAAGTGTTGTTTACATTATGCGTCTGCTTATATCCTGATGAACTCCACGTCCAAACACAATATTAAATTAAGTAACTATTTATTTCAATCCGAAATGGGTTCGGAATCTATGTTTAAATTTTGAGATAATGTGTATGAAGTTAGATTTTAGTTGCAACTTACTGATGGCTACTGTATTTTTATAATTTGCCCGTAATCTGTCTAAGAGCCTGTTACAAATCAAGTATTGATCATTCGGAATTATTTTCTATATAATAAAATAGCCAATTGACCCATATAAGACTTAATTATTTATTTTCTAATACATCCATTAAATCCAAAAGCAATCAAATCATTTTCATTACATTTTCTAGTAACCATCTTTCTGTTATTCATTCTTTCTTTTTGCAACCTCGATTAGTTCTCTTCGTTAAAATTACGTAAATGGATAATTTATTTAAATATTTTTTGTTAATGTTTTTTATTATTTTGCGTTTGATTTATACCTAAATATAATTCGCATTCGTACGATGTTTTACCGGTACTTTTACTATATTATACCAAATATGGCAAATTATATTTTTCTTACAAATTCATTTGAATTTATTCCTATATTTAAATATTCTAATTTCAGGTTGTGTAAGTTTTACACATAATTGAGAGAAATAATTTAATATCTATTTAGCATTTTCAAATATTGTTACAGAGTACTATCACTCAGTGCATTAGGTACATAAAATTTTAAACAACTATCAAATTGATTTTCGCCAAGTATATAGGTCTCCCACTTAATTTATTAAAACAAGAGTTAGTTTTTCCTGATTTAGGATTTTAATATATACTCATTCACTGTTGTTTTAAATACAAAAATCCAAATTAATTTTATATAAAAAAAATAAATCATTTTATCAATTATTATTTTTTATTATTTTTTATATATTTATTTATTTATTTGGGAAACCAACAGATACATCCAATTATAGGTTTCCACGAAATACAATTACAACTTTAAATAAATTAAAAATCTATACAGTAAGCAGAACATAAAAGAAACTAAATTTTGTGATTGAACAAAAAGTTACAAATAACACTAATAACATAATTGAAAACTTAGAAATCTAGAAGTGGGACACATAGAATATACATTGATCGTAAATTAAATATTTAAATATTTAAATATTTAATGCACGTTTAAATTTATTTAAAGACAAACAGAAAAGATCTAAATGCTGAAAGTTATTGTTGTAGCAATGCATGAGTCTTTGTAGAGGAGAATTTTTATAGTTATTAAAATTACATTTTTTGACGTAAAATAACTGTTTCTTACGTACAACTACGGATGGACTATGAAAACTTAGATTGTCAAGAATGTAAGTGCTATCTACCATATTGTTTAAGATTTTGTATAAAAACATCATGTCAGCATTAGTTCTTCTTTGCTCGAGGGTTATCATGTTTAGCTTTTTTAAAGTAAATTCATAGTTGCTTTCATGTAAACCAAATTTAAACTGAAGCAGCGAAATAAACTTTTTTTGAACAGATTCAATTCTAACAATGTTTTTGTTATATGATGGACTCCAAACTGGAGAAGCATATTCAACAATAGTACGTGCATACGTATTAAACAATAATATAAATGAATCAATGTTGTTGAAGCGATTGAGTGACCTGTATATAAATCCTAAAATTTTATATGCCTTTCTAGCTACGGTGTCAATTTGTTCATTTAATAGTAGTTTGGAATCGAGCATGACGCCTAGATCTTTAATTGTTGATTGGCGTTTTATATCAGTATTATGTAACTTATAAGTAAAATTTATAGTATTTTTATTCCTAGCAAACGAAATGACAGAACATTTATCTACATTTAAATGCAAGTCATTCTCAATACAAAATTTTTGGAATGTATTCAGTTCATTTTGTAGTCGGATGCAGTCTTGTACACTATGAATTTCAAGGAACATTTTCAGGTCATCGGCATATAATAAAAACTTGCAATAGTTAAAGCATTTGAAGATTGAATTAATATATAGATTGAATAAGAGAGGTCCTAAGTGTGATCCTTGAGGAACTCCTGATGAAACTCAAATTAAATCCAATTAATATTAAATTATATCCTGTTTATTTGGTATAAATGTACCTATGTTTTTTAGTTTGTAATTTTTTTACAATTGGTATTCTTGTTGACATTTTTTTGTGATATTTTTAGTTAAGTTAGTTGGTAACAGTATATGAGAGAGAAAAATATACAGTCCACTAGACAAATTCATGAGTTTTTATTACACAAACATTTGGTCAAATCGAGCCAGATAAAGCAGCAAAGTGTAAATGTGAATACAAAAGAGTGTAAAACAATCACAGACAGTGAGAAATTGAAGAGAGCACAGAAAAAACAAGAAAATCAGAATCCACCGGCACGCGGTTGATGAGGTTAGAAGCATACAGCACGCAAGCCACGCCACGCAGTTACCGACAGAGCGCGCCAAAAATTTAAACTCAGGTACAACAAAACAGGTCTGGTTTTGGTAAGTCCTACAACTTTTTTACATTCCCATATATAATAAATCCTAAACAATGGATACCGAACCCTTACTATCGTCCCGTCAAGCCCTAAAATCACGCATGTTGCACATGAAACAGTACGTCTGTGAAGAATATTCATTATCAGAGAATATTGAGAATCTACGTATCAGAGAAGAAAAACTAGAAGAAATTTGGAAAAAAATGGACAAAATTCAAACAAAATTAGAAGAATTAGAACCAGGTATTCATGACACAGAAAGAAATGATATTGATGACACGTACTACATGATTAAGACGAAAATAAGAGAATTAAAGAAAGCACACGGGAACACAGAAGTAAAACCATTGAACATAAATATAGAACAAGCTACTGGAAGAGTAAAATTGCCAAAAATAAATATACCTATTTTTGATGGAAAATATGAGAATTGGAAACGATTTTATGAAGCTTTTACGTCATTAATTCATAACAACAATTCAATATCTGGTATTGAAAAATTAATGTATTTACAATCTTCGTTGCAAGGTGAACCATTAAACGTAATCACGTCAGAATGTATTTCAGGAAATAGTTACGAAGAATCACTACAATTATTAAAAGAACGATATGATAAAAAGAATTATATCATAAATGCTCATATAAAAGCTTTATTTGATATACCAGTAGTCTTTAGAGATCGTTTAAAAGACATAAGAACTATTATTGCAGAAACTAAGCTACATTTACGAGCATTAAAAGCTCTAGAGATAAAAATTGAAGAGTGGGATCCGATTATTATTTATTTAATTTCCCAAAATTTAGACAGATATACGCGTGAAGCTTGGAATTTACAAAAAACTGATAATGAAAACATAAACTTAACAGATATGTACAAATTTTTAGAACAAAAATGTTCTTCTTTAGAATTTAATAATCAACAACAAGAATTTGAGTGGAAAACAAAACCCGTAAGTAAACAAAAATCATTTCACATGACTACTACAAATAATAATGTTAAACAAAATAGCTATGTATGCAAATTGTGTAATAATAATCATTATCTCTTCCTATGTGATAAATTTAAGAAATTAAATCATGAAGATAAAATATCAGCAATAAAAACAAGTCGTGTTTGCTTTAATTGTCTAAATCCAAACCACAATGCTAAAGACTGTACTGCAAGTAAATGTAAAAATTGTGGAAAACCACATAATACTCTAATACACAATAATCAAGTTAGAAGCAAAGACGAAGAAGATAAAAACGAAACAGAAATTTCAACAGTGAATAACTTCAGTTCATCAAAAAATAAACAAGTATTATTAGCTACAGCAATATTGAGAATAAAAGATGCATCTGGAAATTGGCATACACCAAGAGCTTTGCTAGATAGCGGATCACAATCGAATTTTGCTACTAGTAAACTAATTAAAAAACTTAACATCAAAATGAATACAACGAATACTCAGTTAAGTGCAATACGTAATATGGCAGTTGATGCTAAACAATCTTGTTCAATTATGATTAAATCAAGAGTCAGTAGCTATGAAACATCATTAAATGTCATAGTACTTGATGAAATTACGACAAGCCTGCCTCAAAAACGCATTGAAACCAGTTCGTGGAACATCCCGAAACATTGTATTCTAGCAGATACCAAATTCGATGAGCCAGGGCCAATTGATATTTTGATTGGTGCTGAAAAATACCAGAAAATGATGAAACCAGAACAAATAGAATTAGGTAAGAATTTGCCAGACATGCAAAATACTCATTTCGGTTGGATTATTTTAGGAGGACTAACAGGAACAAACAATAACATACAAACTACGATGTTTGTAACAACAACAGGAATAGAAGAAAATACAACCCTGAATAAACAACTTGAAAATTTTTGGAAGCTGGAAGATATACAAATAAAGACATTAAAAACACAGGAAGAAAATGAGTGTGACGAATACTACAAAAATACAACATACAGAGATGAAGAAGGAAGGTATATTGTGAATTTGCCTTTGAAACATAATATAAATCAGCTTGGGGAAAGCAATGAACTAGCATTAGCGAGATACAAATTACTACAGAAAAAATTGGAGTTAAATGAAACCTTAAGTGAACAATACAATAGTTTCATGAAAGAATACATTAATTTAGACCACATGGAAGAAATCAAAGCACAAGAACCTGCTGTACTATATTATATTCCTCACCATGCAGTTTTTAAAGATATGAGTACTACAACCAAAATAAGAGTTGTATTTAATGCATCCATGAAAACGACAACAGATATTTCATTAAACGAAGCTATGAAAGCACCACCACCAACCTGTGAAGAACTATTAGCAATATTACTTAGATTTAGAATATATAAAATAGCGTTTATTGCAGACATAGAAAAGATGTACAGACAAATTTTAATTAATCCAACACAGCGAGATTTACAACGTATCATTTGGCATGATGAAGCTAAGAATATAAAAATATTTAGACTCAAAACAGTCACTTATGGAACAGCAGCAGCTCCTTATTTAGCAACTAAAACTTTACAACAGTTAGCTGAAGATGAAGGTGAGTCATATCACTTAGCCAAAAACATACTTATGAATGACTTCTATGTAGATGATGTGATGACTGGGTCTAATGATGAAAATGAAGCATTGCAAATACAAAAAGAGTTAATTGAATTGTTAAATAAAGGAAAGTTTAATCTCAGAAAATGGTGTTCTAATAATGAGAAAATATTAAAAGCTCTTGAACTCGAAAAAGTTGAAACACAATCGACGTCAGTAATGGGAAAAGAAACAATAAAAGCTTTGGGATTAATTTGGATACCAAATGAAGATACATTAAAATTTTTAATTAATATAAAAACATTTGATAAGCCTGTATATACAAAAAGAGAAATAGTTATTGAAATTGCCAGTATATATGATCCATCAGGACTATTAAACCCAGTTATAGTTAAAGCCAAATTATTTATACAGGAACTGTGGAAACAAAAGATAGATTGGGATGAAAGACTAAATGATGAGTTAGTAGACAAATGGTTTAACATTAAAAAACAATTACAACAACTTCTTAACTTTGAAATACAGAGAAGAGTGATTACATTAGAATCAAACAAACTTGATTATGAATTACATGGGTTTTGTGATTCATCGCAACTAGCGTACGGAGCATGCATTTATTTAAAATGTACAGATGAAAATGGAAATACGTCAGTGCAATTAATATGTGCCAAGTCTAAAGTAGCTCCAATCAAACCAATCACACTCCCTAGACTAGAATTATGCGGAGCAGTTATTCTAGCAAGACTGCAAAGAAAAATTTGTGAATTTCTACAAGTAAAATTTAAAAGTATACATTTATCGACAGATTCTACGATAGTTCTACAATGGATTTCTTCTGATGCAAGCAGATGGAAATTATTTGTTGGAAATAGAGTTAATGAAATTCAAGAACTAACAACAAATTGCAATTGGAACCATATTCTAACACAAAATAATCCTGCGGAATATTTAACACGAGGGATGAATGCAGATGACTTACAACAAGCAAATTTGTGGTGGAATGGACCTATTATATTGCATGATCAAACGGAAGAATATAAAGGCATTCAAAAACTTGAAACTGAGGATATCGACTTAGAAGATTTAGAAAAAAAAAAACTACACAAATAACAAATTTAGTAACAATTAACCTAAATATAATTAATACCTATTCTTCGATAATAAAGGTAAAACGAGTATTAGCATATTATCTACGGTTTATTAATAATAGCAAAGTTAAAAATATTAAAAGAACTGGAAATTTAACAGTTGAAGAATTAAATGAAGCTTTACAATATTTGATAAGAGAAGCACAAGAAGAATCGTTTGAGCAAGAAATAAAGGAATTAAAAGAAGATAAAATTGTAAAAGAAAGTAAATTGAAAACTTTGACACCAATGCTAGATGCAAACAATATATTAAGAGTAGGAGGAAAAACTTTAATATAAGTTTTGACAAAAAACATCCGATAATTTTACCAGCAAATAATAAATTGACGGAATTAATAATTCACCATGAACATATTAAATTATTTCATGCAGGGGTGCATTCTGTTTTAAGAAATTTACGAGAAAAATATTGGCCTATTAGAGGAAAAAATATGGTAAGAAAGTAATACACCACTGTATTAAATGTTTTAAATTAAAGGCTGTTCAAAGTAAGCAATTAATGGGAAATTTGCCTTCCTATAGAGGTGAAATAACAAAGCCATTCACAAATACAGGAGTAGTCTATGGCGGACCATTTTTTGTGAAACAGGCAACAAGAAAAAATGCGTCAACAGAAAAGGCATACATCGCACTTTTCGTGTGTATGACTACTCGTGCTATTCATTTAGAATTAGTGACTAGTCTAACTACAGAATCATTCTTAAATGCTCTGAAAAGGTTCATAGCAAGAAGAGGAAAATGTCGCACTATAATCAGCGATAATGCAACAAATTTTAAAGGTTCGAAAAATCAACTACATGAACTTTATTATTTGATGAAAGAACAACAATTCCAAGATAAAGTAATAGATACATGTGCTAACCAAGAAATAAATTGGAAATTTATTCCACCTAATGCGCCTCATTTTGGTGGAATATGGGAGGCTGGAATTAAAACAGTTAAACATCACATACAAAGAGTAATAGGTAAATCTAAATTAACATTTGAACAATTTTCTACAATATTATCACAAATAGAAGCATGTGTGAACTCACGTCCTTTATGTCCTTTAAGTGAAGATCCTTCAGAATACAATTATTTAACCCCATCCCATTTCCTTAGTGGATCTTCCCAGAATATCATACCAGAACCTAAGTTAATAAATGTACCAGACAATCGATTATCACATTATGAGCTTTTACAAAAACAACTTCAATTGTTTTGGAAATATTGGTCCAAAGATGTCCTTAATACATTACAACAGCGATCCAAATGGCACCAGAGGACTCCAAATTTGGTCAAGGGAACTATTATTCTGTTGCGAGAAGATAATGTTGCGCCATGCAACTGGGTACTTGGTCGAATAGAAGAGACATTCCAAGGTGCAGATGGTTTAGTAAGAACAGTGACAGTGAAGACTCAACACGGTGTATATAAACGACCGATAACAAAGTGTTGTGTTCTACCTATTAAAGACAACGATTCCTGTTTTGAAAAGTGACCTTTCAACGGGGGCGGAATATTTGGAATAATTCCCTTAATTTTGAATATTAAATCAAATTACTATTAAATTATATCCTGTTTATTTGGTATAAATGTACCTATGTTTTTTAGTTTGTAATTTTTTTACAATTGGTATTCTTGTTGACATTTTTTTGTGATATTTTTAGTTAAGTTAGTTGGTAACAGTGTATGAGAGAGAAAAATATACAGTCCACTAGACAAATTCATGAGTTTTTATTACACAAACAAAATTAATCATAAGAAATTTACCAATTCACCGTCCTCTGTTAAGCAAAAATGCGAGAAAGAAATTTAATAAAGGATTTAAATTGGCAGAAAGAGAAAGATGAAAGTGTCTTAAGGTAAGAATTATAAACAATTTTAATATTTCTAATTTTATTCAAACAAAAAATATTTTTGTTCAAACAGGCTCAACAACTACAAAATAATGCAGAAAATTTAAATTAGTATATATATAAATTTCGAGATAAATTTATTGTCAGTATAAATAAAAATTCAAATAAAAATATATTTTATAGTTATAAATAAAAATTAACATAATTATACAACAGACAACAACATTAGAGTGGAATTAAAGCATAAAAGTCACACAGAGATGACTGATTAAATGCAATTTTTATCATTGACCTTGGTTGTTTCACTCGTAATGCTGACTTAGAATAAAACGTAATAACGTTGACCCAGTATTGAGTCAACATGACAATGAGTCTGGTTTAAACATAGCACAAATATTTTGTCACTATAAATACAAATTCAAATTCTTATGTAAAGAACAATGTACAATTTGCAAATTTTATTAACAGATCTACTCAGATACAGTCAAATAAAGAAATATATTTTATAGTTACAAATAAAAATTAAAATATACATTGGTCAACTACATTAAAGTTGAATTGAAGTATGAAAACGTCGCACAGAGATGACTGGCTGATTGATTCTGCCGCCATCGTGGATAGAGCTGGCCCAAAGATGTAATTTAGTGTTTCAATTGGTTGATTGGTTCCACCGTCATCGTGGAAAGAGCTGACCCATAGATGTAGTCCAACTGTGTTCACCCGTTGATTGATTCCATCGCGTTTGTTGGTACATTTGACCAATAAAAACAGTACTAAATTAAAATTTATTACACAAATAATGTTTACACTATCACTTATCACTTTTCTTCACATTGTTATCATAATAAGTCTCATTTCAACTCACAATCCTCTCTCTTTGATAGAATTTTCCAATTTTGAATTTTGTACCATCCCATAAAACGTATGAAAATTCTCCAGTTTTAATTTTGTTTCATTAATTTGTTAGAAAGATTTTTTAATTTATGTAAAAGAATTAAATTTTGACAATTTATATCAAATATGGTTAAACTGAATGGTGTTGTCTTCATTAGTAATTTTAAATTTTCACTGTATTCATACATAATGTTATTGTTAAAAAATATATGTATACACGTTTCTGTATTGACAAGCACCGTCAATACTGTTAGGTATACCTGGAAATTCAGAATTTATTACCCCATACCTTATAATTTCACTATTATAATCTTTTAACTCAGCAAAATGACCTGTATTGTAAAAAATATATGTTTTACCTAAATTCGTTCTCAATGCTCCGCTTATATTTTGTAAAACATTTACAAAATTATAAGGACTTCGTAAATGTTGGAATGATGGCCACCGAATTTCTATAAAATTATCTTTTGATTTTAAAACGATAGTTCCGTTCATAAAATTTCGAAAAAACTTCTTTTATAATTAATACAATACAACCATCGGCGGTAAGCTCCAGATATATTTTCAAAATCTAGTTGTATAAATGTAAATAAATCCTTTAAATAATATGGTTTCGAAATATAATTCTCAGACAACAACAAACTTTTTACCCGAACTTGTTAATTTGAAAAAATTAACAATTTGTCGTCAACAACTAAAAATTTTGTCCACGACTGTTGAAAAATTTTCATCACTGCTATTAATGTCTGGTGTTAGAAGTTCTTTAATTTTTTCTCCGTATATGTTTTGTATGGCGGTGATATCATCTATATCTAAAGTAAAGATGATACATTTGGAAAATACGAGTTTATCATGTATGGATCACAGTTTTTACTGTAGAATGGTGAATCCCCAATGCATGTCCAATCTCGTGCACAAGTACTTTAAAAAATTGTCACCATTATCGGCAGTGGTATTGGATAGTTTATAATTCCAATATCGATTACTATTCATATGTATGTCCACGGAATTGAAGCCTTGTCTTAGGTAAAATGCATGCCCCAATACAGGTGATTGATGTTCAAAGTATGAAAGATATATTGTACTTTCGAAGTATGAATACTGTTCGTCCACCAACAGAAATTAATATATTGGGACAGTACGAACTATCTATAAAGCTTCTGTCTAAATAATTTTTTTTATTATGTGGAACATATCTGAAGCTAATATTTGCATGTTGTTCCCAAACTGAAAACGCTTCCTTTGCGATGTTGACCAGGTCACTATCCCCGTCTATAAAATCCCATGTTATATCAGACCCATACCAGCTGACTTGTTGTTGTAGATAGACATTGTCAGAGACTTTGCATCTTGAAGATTGCATCAAGTTCAATGTTTCATTATTTACCACACCTGTTTTATGCAAACCGTATTTGTCATGAAATAATGAAATAGCTATTTGATATTTCACCGATGATGAGTTAAGGCTTACATACTCGTTATCTTCATTTTGCAAATAACCATAATGTTCAAGAAATTCCAAGCGGTCTAAAAACGTGTTATAATATTTAACTTCGCATGTGACACTACACCCGATTAGAATTAAACACTAGATATCTTAACATTACTTTACTGCTGGACCACATTTTTCAAAAAGTTGACTATTAATACGACCAAGCACCACTGTTTGTTATCAAGTTCTAACTTTTTTATAATATACTTATAGGTGTCGCTATTTATATTAAATTTTAATTGATGTATGCAAAATTTATTGATGAGTATGTACTTATCACTTTGTCGGAGGAATTCGTTTAATTTACCAACAGGTCAACTTTACCGTGGGAAATTTATTTAAAAAATTTCCATTCTTATACTGGAGTATGAAATAAATTGAAAAATAATAGAATTTTTACATTTTATTTTAATTAATACAAAATACATATTATTTATTCTATAATATTATGTTTTATAAGATTCTCTATAAGCGCTGGAATTTCTTCTGAATTTGGTGATTTTTTCTTGAATAAGACCTAACCGATCAACTATAGCTTTCAAATTATAGATCAGGTTAAATTTCCGAAACGTGATACAACCCTAAACAATCAACTGTATCATTCACATTAGTGCTTTAACTACAATTATTGTATTGATTACATAGATTCACATATCTTATAAATTTAGGTTCTTTGCTTTACAGGATTCCTTTTCAGATTATCATTTCTTGTAAATATTTTTTCGCAATTACCACAGCGAAACTTGTGTTCTATGTATACAGTATCAGAAGCAATACAGGTGAACATAATGATAACTTTTATAAGAGTGTTCAATAAATATTTAGGTTAACTTATTTATACTCTCAATCGACAAGCTGTTTAAGATGTAAATTAGTTACTATCAATATATCCTTAATGCATTCTTCAAATACTCTTGACATAAAACAAAGAAGCATAAGGGATACCACAAATTAATTTTACTACGTTATAATAATTACATGTTCAGAAGTTTCCCAATTTAATTTTGATGATAATGTGTTACTTCATTATTGTAATATGACCGAGGGTATGACGTTAAACCATAGCTATGGGTGAGTAACTTTGCAATGTACACCATGCTAAATTGTTCTTTATAAGAATTTTATTTATAGTGACAAAATATTTGTGCTATGTTTAAATCAGAGTCAATGTCCTGCTGACTCAAAACTGGGTTAACGTTATCCCGTTTTATTCTAAGTCAGCATTGTGAGTATTTTTTCGAGTGACTATATTCTTCTTGAGTTATAAAATTATTATTTTTTTAGTATTATTAAATTATTCTATATGCGGAAGAGATGTTTCTTTTAACATATCGAATAAATCCATATATTTATATGAAAATATCCCTTTTTTCATAGTAATATAAATTGATTCTCTATAGGAAAACACTTTTTTACTTTTACACATTGTTCATCTTCTTAATTTTTAGCAAGTTTTTCAAAAGCCTTGTCATAAATATAAATGAATCCACAAATCTTTATTTCATGTATATTTTATTTTGAATAGCCATCGAATTATCGTATTCCAATACACATATATTTTTTATAAAAATATTAATTCATCACACCCCAACTCCTTTATAAAAGTTTGATAAATTATGAAAGAAAACTGGAATTATTTTCAGATTTTTAAAATTTAAATTACATACTGAATGAGCGGCACCTACAAATTTTGAGGTCAAATGATCATGGTCTGCAACTTTGTCTGTTTCATTTAAAGTTTTTTTTACAAATATGACATAAAGTAACTGTATTAAAAATGAACTGCTTATTGTCAATTAATTTTGATATTTTTTGTACTTTTACTAAATAATCTTTATAAATTTTAACAACATCCGCGAATATTACCCCCTACTCCAATCAATATTTCATAGTCCAGAAAGAGATAGCAAATTTTAATTACCCGATTTATAGGGTGCATAAATTAAATATGTCTACGAAAAAATGCGGGTAGTGTGCTAACAAATCTTTTTTCCGTTATATTATAGTTTAACAATATTTAAAATTATTTCTTATAATGAATGCTATGATAATTTCTAAACATTCGGACAAACGCATTGTTACGGTAACCAGAGCGCGTGTCCTAGGTCAGTGTATAATTCCGCATGTATCTCCACAGATTTTACTTCGATAAAGCGTACTCTATTTTCAAAAATAGAATAAATAAAGTAAAAACATATATAAACAAATGTAATTTTGTTCTGTGTGCAGATATTGAACGTTGTAATTGTTGTTTTTAAGATATTTGTTAGTTTTCATTGTTGTTTTCACTGTAAATAAATATGTTTTTTTATTATTTAATCCTTTCCTAGTGATGAATTAATTAAACAGTTTGCAGACACACGCTAATATCATACGTGTAGGTGCAGGTATGTCATATTGCCCAATTTCCAGGGTGCATAAATTAAATTTGTCTGCGAAAAAATGCGGGTAAAGACATTTGTTGAGATTCAGTTCAATATACCTCTTGTCAATAAAGGAGAATTAGGACCATTTAAAGATGAAATGGGTGATAAAATTATATTGGAATTTGTAGGTTTATGTTCAAAATGTATTCAATTAAAACAGAAAATAAGGTAATAAAAAAAGCAAAAGATATTAAGGGGCATATAGTGAAAAACAAACTGACTCATGATGATTTTATTATAAAAAGACATTATTTAAAAATCAAATAACCTACGCAAATCAAAACATTTTCAAGTCAATAAAACATGTATACTCAAAAGCAAAACAAGTTATGTTTATCAGTAAACGATGATAAAAGATTTCTCTTGAAAAACAGTACAGACGCGTTATCTTTATAATAAAAAATTGTGTAATGTGTAAACAAAATAAGAACCATGTTTAAACTTTGTTCTGTCTTTTTATTTACAATATCCTTAAATAACATTTTTCCTTGATGCAAATACAATAATTCCTTAACAGCTAATACATTCAATTGTAAATCATTATCCAAAACGGTTTCTACACTTTTGTTATCAGTTTCATTGGGATTTACCTGCAGATAATCCTTAGCAAGTGTTACAATTTTATTGTAATAATTTTTAAAAGTACAACTTTCCAAAAGTTTTAGGAGAAAATTAATAATGGTACTCAGTAAACTGAAAAGAATTTTAATCTATTGCGAATCTAATACAATGTTACAGCCTGGAATATAATAAGTTAATGTTAGAAATTTATTTTTATTAATATTATTCAAAACCATCCAATGATTGTCCGAAATATAATCTTGAATACATTCACTTCCGGAATCAAAATAATCAAGAATTAATTGTTTGTGAGTAATTAATTTATTGAATTCAGTGCGTGTTAACTGAATATCAACATTTTCAGGTTTACTTGACGTAAATTTCAAAACAGGTGTAAAATCTCTTAGTACACTTAAACCTACAGAAACCCATCTTGTTTTTGATTTATTAAGACTATAACTTGTGCCCAATAGAAGGATATCTTCTTTGTAAAGTGTTGTAAAAAACTCCGCATTGTTTATATTTGACAAAAATTCTTCCATAAAAGGTGATTCCAAATATAATTCCGCAACTTTATTGTTGTCCTCTTGGTCACTAGTATCAATAGACAAATCTAAAGTGCGTTTACGTGGTAAGGCCATCTAAAAAACAACTTGTTAAAATCATTAGATGATTAATATTACTACACTTACTTTTTTTACTGCAAGAACGCTCGCCAACAACAACATAAAAGTAGCACGTCAAAAATAACACTAATCAGGGAGTATCGGGAGGGGGCACTCAATGTTAAATTCATTAAACCACGTAACTGGATAATTTGTTCCCATACCGTTCTTCTGGCGCTGATGTAGTTAAATAAATTTAAGCGCTAATAAAATGTATTTAAAAATTATACAAAGTTTTCATATATTTAAAATATATTTGTATAAAAATATTACACATATATCAATAGATATAAATACAAAATAGTACATGAAAATGAACATAAACAGTAGAATTTTATATATAAAAGTGCTATTTATAAAATATTTTGCTATTAATTTACAGTTACTACAATTATTAAACAGTTATAGTTAAAAATAACATTAGGAAGAATTTTCTGGTTGAATCGGTGATGGAGCCGGAATACTCTTGACGTAGATATTGAATTCAACAGCCAGTGTGAAGAAGATGTTCCAGGTGATGGAGCCGGAATACTCTTGACGTAGATATTGAATTCAACAGCCAGTGTGAAGAAGATGTTCCAGGTAGAAGAGGAGATGGAGCTGGAATACTATTGGTGTATTGATTGATATTGAATTCGACAGCCAATGTAAAGAAGATTTTCCTGGTTGAAAATATTATTTATTAGTAACTTAACGCAAACATAAAATAAGAAAATGCTTACAATTTACTTGCGGTGCTTGGATTTTAATGTCTTGTTGTAGCGATCAACAGCCAGTCGTTGTAGGGGATCAAGAAATGCAAGGCCACGCCTGTCTTGTCCGGTTAAATATCTATTGATACGTTTACACCAAATGTAAACGGAAAGTTTAATGGCGAACTCAACAAACGTACCTGCAATGTCATGAATCCCACACGTCAGTCCAGTCAAGTCAATGTTCGCGTTCACGTATAGTATAAGTCTCTTTCTGACGTTCTTGTCAACGGGCGCGTTGTTTGCTACAGTTGCAGCAGGATCAATCTTCATAACCCGGAATTGCTCTTCTGCAGTTCAATATGTAAAGTTATTATTATATACTCATAAATCATGCATAATTATTTACCAATTGTTAGAAAAATGGATGGAACAGTATCCGGCGAAAGTTTGTATTAGGACGCATTTAACTTTAAGAATTTTGCTTCAAAATGCATACTGGAAATTCTTCGATTATTATAAATCCAATCTACAGACTTGTCGGTTAATTCCGGGCTACTTATGATATGTTTCCAATGTAGTTATTCCTGCAATTTAGTTTTCGGGTTGGGAAAACGCAACAATGTATGCTTGCTATACGAATAGCACGAAGGCACGCAACAAGTAGGCATCTGAAAAATATATTTTATAACCTTTGGTATTTATTATGTATTATAAAATAATAAACTTACCTTCCTCAAATGTTAATAAAGCAATGAAATCACAAAACCAAGTCAAAATCTAAAATCAAAACCAAATCCGTAATGCAAAAATCAAAGAACGTAGAAAACACCGAGAACACTTATAACGCAAGAAAAGGCAGGAATAGAAATGAAAGAATATCTGCACTTCTGCATTAATATTTTATTTTTTATCAGAAAGATTCTACATGTTTCGTTCATGTTTGAAATCTGACATTTCTGCTAATTATTAATTAATTAGTAATAGTAAACACAAGTCACCTTCATAAATATGAATTCAAATTTGTGACCTGAGCGCCATCTTACACGAATTTTTTTAACAAAAATTGTATGTTCCGGTGCATATAGATGTCAGTACCTATGCTCCAAGGTCGTCAATTCAAGTGAAAACTCCCGATACTCCCTGACACTAATACTTTCACATTCAATGCGTTAAATTTCAAGATCGGCGCGGAGCAGAATAATTACTGCAACCAATCAGAACGCGTCTCGGAAAACATGCTTAAAGTGGCGGGGGAGCCGTTCTGCGCATACTTTTCTTATGGAGAAAGTATGCGCGAACCTGCAAAAAGCCGAACGTGCTGTCTTGGAACCGGCGAATACATACTACTCAGACTTTTACGAAAAGTGGATATCCAGTTATTTAAATCATGATTTTTTTTTACATTTTCGCATGTGCCGGTCTACTAGCGAATTATTATTAAAGGAGTTAGGTACAGTTATATATGAAAAAAATAAAGTGAAGGTTTTATTCCAATTCCTCTGGAAAAAGCAATGCTAGTAACATTATGGTACTTGGCAAAAGGCGATACTTTGATATCAATAAGTGATAGATTCAATATTGCTTTATACTTCATGTCAAGATAAATGCACATTGACTTCGACTTGTTAAGCTCGGTTAACCCATCACCCCGGGGTATTTTCTTACCTGGGCGGCCAGGACCGGATTACCAAATTTACAGTACAAACCGGGAAATATACAATTAAAATCTTTTAATCTTTTAATATCTTTCGACTATATAAATTTCGCTAAACTTTGTTTGACGTTATTATTGTTTCAAGTGTTCATTTATAAACATCCGAATTAACATGTGGCATCCGTGGAGTGATTCCTCTGACGAAGAATATAATTCAAATGTTGAAGAAAAACATATAAATCAAAAACATTTATCGGTCGACGCAAAACAAATTATTTTGAATGTGTATAATTCTTTAAAAACTATTGATGGAAGCGGAAGTATCCAGAAAACGGAAGAATTAACTAAAGTAAATTATTACACTGTGCGCCGAATTATTAACAACGGAGTTACACCAAGCAAACGAAGATGTGACGCCAATAAATTACTAGTGGTCAGTGAATTTGAAGCTGATATTATCCGCCGGAAAATATACACAATGTACGCAGAAAAATTACTTCCGTCTGTTACAATTTTACATCAGACACTAATAACTCATAAATGTGAAGTAAATTGTTCTTTGTCAACTTTACACAGAGTATTGCGAAGTATAGGTTTTCGTTTTAAAGAAATTAATAAACGACAAGTGATAATGGAATGTGGAAGACTACGCGAGTGGCGATATAAATATTTAGTGACAATTAAAAAATACCGAGAAGAAAATCATCCAATCATTTACCTTAATGAAACTTGGTATGATTCCCATGATACTGTAAAGAAAAGCTGGACAGATAATAGCAGTAATTGCGCCGTTGATGTACCAGTGTCACGGGGAAAGAGGATTATAATTTTGTATGCTGGAAGTGATGAAGGATGGGTGAGTGACGCATTGTTGCTATCCGCTAAGAATTTAAAAGACACAAATGTTGATTACCACGACAATATGTTAGCGGATATTTTTGAACATTGGTTCAAGAATAAATTAGTTCCCAATGTACCTCCTAACAGCGTGATTGTTATGAATAATGCAAGCTAGCATTCCCGTTTATCGGAGAAAGTACCAAATATGTCAAGCAGAAAAAGCGATATAAAACAATATTTATATCAAAAGGATTTATATTTTGAAGACAGCTATACAAAAAAAAAAACAGCTAATGGAAGTAGTCAATTCAAAACACATAGAAAAACATTATATTTGTGATTCGTTAGCAAAAGAATTTGGACATTCTGTTTTGCGGTTACCGCCATATTATTGTATTTTTAACCCCATCGAATTAATCTGGAGACAAATGAAAAGTAAAATTAGGAGAAATAATAGTTCACCTACTAATTGCACTTCTGTCATAGAACTAATAAAAAGTGAAATGAGTAATATTTCAAATCAAAATTGGTCTGATAGTATTAGACATGTTATTGAAATTGAAAACCAATATATAGATGATGTTCGAAATGTTTTAAATGATTTTATAATAAATATAAATAATAGTGTAAATAGTAGTGACAGTGAATGTGACGAAAGCATTATTGTTGATTTTTAATTTATGTATATGTTTTTAATATTTACAAAATGTAAAAAATGTAACGAAAGCATGATTTGATCACTGTTAATTTATGTAGGTATATATTTTTAATATATGTAAAATGTAAAAAAATTGACGAAAGCATTATTGTTCATTGCTAATTTATATATATTTAACTGTTTAATATTTGTAAATTGTAAAACTGTGACGAAAGCATTATTGTTGATTGTTAATTTGTGAATATATTTTTAAGATTTGTATAATGTGAAAAAATATATAAAGAAATTATTGAATAATAAATTATAGTAACTTTATTATGAATTTTAAGACCGAATTTGTGATTCTGTTTAAAATTGGGTAATTGGAAAAAATTGTGAATACATCTCTGTTCGCTTACCCTTGCAAATACATGCTGTGATGGTCGCAAAAGCCAATGTGCATTTATCTTGACTTGAACTATATCTACAACTTCTTTAATTATTTCTAACATAGTTCAAGTTATGAATATGTTTTTACCGAAGTATATAGTATGGCCTAGCGAAGCAAAATGCGAAATATTAAGCCAAGAATTTTATTCTTGTAGTGGATTTCCAGGTAAGTTTCGAAATATTTAGATCTGCTAATTATTTACGTAATTTCAATATATTTCAGATATTATAGGAGCAATAGATGGATGTCATCTAACGTGCAAAATTTCACAAAATTAACATGATTCATACCAAGATAGAAAATTCTATCATAGCATCGGCATTCAAGGAATATTTACAAAAAGCAAAATTTTTACTAACCTCTCAATTGGATACACGATTCTCGAGTATGAAATACATGTTTAAAGCTAATTAAGATTTTATTAACAAAGCACTATTTTTTTCAGATGTTACAAGAATCGCAACTTGGCAAAGATATCCTGGAAAATAATGCCGAATGTAAAAATTTTGCGCGAAATATCATTTAGTCGGTGATTCAGCTTACCCGTGTAAAACTTGGCTTATGACTCCGTACAGGTAAAATATGTAATTTACATCTACTATTTGATATAAAATAAAAAATTTTATTATAGAGACAATGGTAGATTGACGGCAAATCAAAAAAGACACAATTTCTGTTTGAGATCCGCAAGGGTTAATATTGAAAATGTTTTTGGTTTACTCAAAGGAAGATTTAGAATTTTGAACTATGTAAATGTATATTCAATTAAAAAAGCAATAGCTATTATATGTAGTTGTTGCATCTTGCACAACTTTTGTTTACTTAATCACGACAATTTTGAAGTAAATGAATTTGTAAATGAAATAGTTAATGTTAGTGATGATAGTAGAGCTACACATGACAAAAAGGCAAGAATGAGAAAAAGAGATTTTATATGTAATTCACTAAAGTTTTACAAAAAAATAACATACTTATTATTTTGTATAAAATAAATACATTCTGTATAAAAATAAAATATATAACAAACGAATACAGTCTCTTACTTATGAACTAATATATACTTATAAGTTGATGACTAGAAAACAAATACATTCTGTAAAAATAATATTCATAACAAAAACATCTCATACTTGTTAATAAATTTAAAATAACAATAACTTTAAACCTTACTCATCATCATCATCGGAGGAATCAGAACGTCTCTTTCGTTTCTTTTGATGGTTTTAATATCTCTTGAAATATATTTATAAGGCCCTCTCTCTGTTTATTTTGTGTTTTCAATATTTCATTTTGTTCTTTTATTAATTCTTTCATGATATTAAATTGTTGCACTTGCATATTTATATTTTCAGAATGCATTTCTTTTATTTGTGACAAAAGTTCATTCTTTGGTTTTACAGACTTTTTCATATTTTTAAACCGTGTCGGCGTACCCTCTATTGCTTCAAAATTTATTTCTTGTGTTTCTGAAATATTTTGATGTACATTTTCTATTAAAGAGGCATTTTCATTTATATTTTCTGTTTCTATTGTTGAACTATTTACTTCTGTCTGACATGGAATTGAATCTACTATATTTTTTAAGGTCACTTTATCTTCATCACCTAATATTGCGTATAGTAATTCATAATGCTCAGGTGGATTTTTCTTTTCATTTCCTGTACTTTGAACATGTTTTAGGAATGTCATATAATTTCTTAAAAAGTTCTTAAATTTTTGTCTGCATTTTTCTGCAGCGTCTTTTCCATCCCTTATATCAAAACCTGCTGCTTTTATTTCGCCAGCTATCTGTTGCCAAACGTTCGTCTTTGGTGTTTTTTTATCTACACCAAGATTGTTGTATTTCTCCGTATTTCTTAATTTTAGAAGAAGTTCCGCTGCCTCGTAATCTTCTGCGGTAGGTTTTCCCTTATTCCTCCAAATCTGTTTGTTGCCTACAAATTATTTCATAACTATTTAAACTAACTAATATTGCACAGAAAATTACCTTCTGCATTGTTGTAACATGTTCGGGATTCATTATCTTCATTGGTAACAGGATGGTCTTCAGAATTATTTCTGTTCATTTAATTTTCTTCAAGTATATGGTCTGCAATGCCTGATTCTGTTTGCAAAACAAGAGATTTATTGGATACATCGAAATTAATAAATATTAGTAATAACATTACCTTTACTCAATCTAATTATTTCGACATTGCTGTCTTTTATTCCCACATTTTCCATAATGTACTTTACAGCGTAACTATCGTCTGCAAAAGAAATCCTTATTAAATCTAATTAGTTATTAAAATTTTACTCTGTACTTACATTTTCTGAATAAATTCATTACTTCCACGGTATCGCTTATTTAATAAATTTGTCCATTAACCGAGAACAATACTTTATCCATTTTATCTAATTCAATTTTAAATCGCTTCTACACTCAAGTTTGCTGTCTATATTTGGAAATAAACTAATCTAGTCTATAAAACTAATTCTGTGTACCGTTGTGTTTACTTTGCACCCCGCTAAATTTTAAAAGAAAAGGACACCAATAAAATGAAAAGAGATAGACATAGTGAACCGAGAAGTGACCCAGCTATCAGACCCGTTCAGCTGAGAGCTCTGATCCAAGCATACCGGGTTACCTGCTATCAGCGCCCGAAAGAGTGAACGCAGCTGAACGCAACATACCGCAGGTGAACGATTGTCGCCCGAAATCGCCTTACATGTTTGTCATATGATAAACTCGACTAATTTCGTCAAAGTACGCCAAATTTCCGGCTGTGAATGCGGCTTTATAACTCTATATGAGAGTACAACGTTTTCACTACGTCTTAGTTTTTTTATGTTGCCACCAGATGTCAGCCACTTTGTTGGCTTTTGCTAATATGAAAATAATAACAACTGAATGTAGGTGGGTAATTACAATCATTAAAATAATATTATAAATTAGTTATTTTTATACAAATCGATAATTTAATTTTACCGTCGTCTATAAAATTCAATTTTTTTCTGTATCTGATGTTAAGGAAATTAAAAATTAGAATTTTTTTTTTTTATTTGAGAACAATTTTAAAATGTAAGTAGTTTGAGTTGCTATGGAAATGTACTTCAAATAAATATAAATTGAAGTACTTTATCTATCCTTGCTGTTAATGTGTTACTTTATCTACCCTTGCGGTTAAAGTGTTAGTTTATCCACTATTTTGAGTTGATAAAATTGCACTTATATATTCTCTAAAACGTTGTCCTATAAAATGTGTATTATGTAATAAGATATTAAATTGTTTATGTTAGTACGGAAAATTTTAAATATACTATTATTTCAAATTAATAAGAAAATATTTTACTTTTAATTAAACAGTTGTTTATTCCTTAAATTACGTGAGATTAAAATATAATAACATTTTACGGTAAAACTATTATATATGTATAATATTATTCGTTGAACTTTATTATTTGTATATAATATTTATCCTATCTTATGTCAACTAATACCAAGGTCAAAATTACAGGGCTGCCAGTGAGTCGCTTTTTAAAGTAAAAGTTACTATTATTTACTCTAAGTCACTTTTACTCACTTTTTATAAAATTTAATCATATTTATGCATATTATTTTATTGTTGTCACAAGTTTACTATTCAAATTTCGCGCGCATATAACTTCTCTATAAATTACATAGGTAGTACGGTAGAACTCGCTGGTTGTTGAGCGTGTTGAGCGCTGAGTTGCTTGTTGTGTTTAGTATTCTATAGGCGTTTTCGCCATGCTGATCGGAGCAACTCCAGATCAGTGATATGTGTGATCTGAACGTTCGTTATGGTAATCTGGACAATCTGCGTTCGGCAACCTATAAGATCAGTAATCCGGATACGTATCTAGCTGATCTGCTCAACAAGCAGAGTAAGTGCAAGGTTTCTCTACTATACAGGTTGCCCTATAACTAAGCTTATGGGGGAGCGGATGGTGCGGTAAAACGAATACTATGACGTATGCTGAAGCCCTGTAGACCGTCCCGACTAGATAAAGCCCTTGTTTGTGAATTATTAAATGCATCAACAATGTCAAACTCTTGTACCGATATAGTAAATATTCCCGAAATACAAGAGAATAAACAAGTTTTAATTGATCAAGATGATAGTAAATCTGCAGAAAAAAAATATAACGCACTTCTGATAAAATACAATGAACTGAAAGATAATTTCAATAATATTTCAGCAATGGTGTATTCCAAGTTTTTTTTCATTTTTTAATATGTTATTCTATGCATAAAAATATTAGACCCGTATTTTTTCTTTTCGCCGAAAGGTTTCAAACACGCCAGAAATAAATTTTTAAAGTTTCAATAAATTACACCCTAGAAAATCGGCCGTGCGTGTGACGTCACAGGCACTGAGAATCAGCTGAGAACATCATTCATAGGTCTGAGTCAGAGGCGTGGCGCATTCGAACAAGAGCCAATAGGCTGACGCGAGTGCCTTCTTTGTCACAACAAGGCTGATACTGAATTTTACGTACTCGATTCAAATACATTACAATTTCATTTTGATATTATGGTATTAAAAATCAGAAAAATAATGATTATATTCACTTTAATATTACTTATATATGGTAAACAATGATATCCAATAAGAATTTCTTTAAAAGCCGTAGGCTTGGAATACCCCATTGTTAAAGAACAAAAACAAAAAATTCGATCCATAGAAAAAGAACTGAAAGAAAAGTCTGATCAATCTGAACAAACACAATTATTCTTAAAGGTAAAAAAATTGTTGAAAGGTGTAGATGATTTCTCCAAAGCGTTTGCAATAAGATATTTCAGCAAACAATGTTATTGCTATCTAAAGCCAGTTTGACACGGGACTTAATTTCGTACTAACTTTAGGACAAGATGATATTAAGATATTAAGTACAAGATTCGAGTAATCATCCAGCCGATTTTTTGGGCCAGTTCATAAGTTCGAAGTTAAAACAAATTAACAACCCTGTAATACTGGCTTCTGCAGAAGAAGAACTGTAACCTTAAAATATTACAAGCAGTACTTGTCTGAAAAATAATACCTATTTTGTTTTCATGTGATGAGTTATTTTTATATAACTAAATGCATAGTGCAATTTTTTTGTGATATAAGAGTCAATATTTTATTTTTATATTATTTATTTCTTAATTTACAAATATATTATATAAAAAACTGAATAATAAACAATTATATAAATCTACATAGTATTTCTTTGTATGGCTTCATCCTGCCAAGGTACTGCACCGTTCTCGCTAGAGAAATAATTTCTAAACTCCTCCCTTATATTAAGTGCACTAGTACTGCATCGATTACCTCCCAATTGTCCCAATTTGTCTAGCTGTCTGACATCATCTACGTCTTCTAATTCAGTGTAGGTATCACTATCTTCTGACGCTAAATAATTATGCAATGCAATGCATGCCAGTAGTATATGCGCCCATTGAGCACAACGGCACGCTTGTGCACAACGGCACGCATATACTACTCTCTCTAAAAATTTTTTCATTTAGAATTTACAATTTTATAATTTCAAGTTTACCAACTCACTCAGAAGAAGTCAAGTAAATATTATGTTGAGCACAGCGGAACGCATATACTACTACCACAAAATGAACTTTTGAGCACAAACGGAACGAACGGAACGCGTAAGTACGAATTGTGCTGGTTGGCATTATTTTTTAAAAGTGTTTTGGTTGTCCTACATGATATTTGAGTGCTAAAATACGACTGGTAATTGTTTATTTAATACCCGTACGGTAGTGTGTCTATACAATTGTTGTCTATATTGTTGATTACGCGCTTATCATATGTGAGTTGAAACGTTTTGGTCTCATTTTTATTAATTAGGTTTTTTGTTTGTTTGTCTCTAGTTATATTATTATATTTAATTTCGACAGTATCTGTTTCTTTATGAACGATTTGTCTTAGGGTTTCATGATTAAGCTTTTGTGAATTTTGGTGGTTTAATGTAAACCCTTTAATTTTGCATACGCATTTGCACATAGCATCACACGCACAGTTATTAACTTTATAGGAATAACTTTTTGGACCAGTTGATAAGAACTCCTCAATATATGTATTAGAACCAAGCTCATCTGTCCAATCGCCTAACATACAACCTGTTTCAACAGTATTTAAACCGTTGTCAACATAGAAAACGCTGTCTGTGTCAAAATAAAGAACTGTATCTCCTAGTTTGTCAAGCACATCATATAATCGTAAGCGTGCATTAGCAGTTGTGTATGACGCTATTGCTATATTGGTTGCAGCATTATTTTCAATGTAGTAGTTTTTAAATTTGTATGTGACATGTACAATATTATCATTAACAAACACACAATCAATATTTGTTAGTCTGTCATCTAAGAGAATTTCGTAAAAACGTGCTGGTTCAGTAACATATTCTGATTTGGACATGTTTAATCTTTGACCAAATTTTCCCCACAGTGAATTTAAGCATATTTTGGCTACAGCTCTTTTACCGGGGTTTTCAATAATTGATTTAGGGTTTAAGTCTATATTTAATTTGTTTTTAACTGCTACTATATAGTCTTTTATTGTTTTAAAATCATTATCCCATGATGAAGTTTCTAATTTTATTTTCATAAAGTCTTTAATATAGCCTTTAAATAAGTTATTAGATTGTTGTTTATAATGCCAAACTTCATAGATTTCTTTAATTTGATATCCTTTTTTTATTGCTTTTTTAACTTCAATTGTAGTCCACGTACCTGTTAAACAACGTTCTTCGCTACTGTGTTGACAGATATTGTTACGATTTAAAACACATTGGTAACACAATGGAAACATTAATTTTTCATTGTTGTTTATTTTTGTTTTTATAGATAGTACAGGGTGATATAATTTTTTTGGTGGTAATATTTTACATTTGATAAAACCAAACCACTGGCTATTATATTTATGAGGTTTTTCAATTATTGTAGGATGACCAACGGGAAAGTAATCATAATATTGAACTGTTGGATACAAGCTGCATACATCAATATATTTAATTTTTTCACCGGGTTTAACTTTATATTTTAATTTTGTAGCATTTGTACGACCTCCAAAAAACGAGTCTCTAGGATCTAACGAAGTAATAATATTTGGTTTTGCACATTTTTTATAATTTTTCTCCCACTTACATTCCCACATTTCTATAACAGTATAACCATGTCTCTTAAGTAATTCAGTTCTCATTATTGTTTTATTATACAAATAACTGAAATGTGTTTTTGTAACATTATTAATATTATTAGGTGTATAACATTCTTTACAACCATGCCAAAAACAGCCGTGGAATTGATATATAGTTTTATTTATACTATCATATCCATCCACTTTGTTACCGCATATAATTTCTTCACAACCGTTTAAAGCGTGTTTTATGTTTTTGTTATTAAAACTTTCTAACCAACTAATAGATTTTTGACTATAACAGTCTGTCTGTTTTTTATCAATTACACCTATTGTGTTGTTTTGCAAATATTTTGATCTGTAAATAGCCATACACACACTAGCTATAGTTAAATATCTAAATGGATCAATGTTTGCAATTTCGAGAAATTGGTTTCTGAGTTCTATACAGCCTCTTCTTAAAATATTAACGTCTGACTGACAATATTCACGAAGTTCTTTTTTATTATCAAATATGTAATTCTTACCAAGTGATTCATACCACTTTAAAAATTCTTTGCGTTGTTTTGGTTTCATAGAATCATAACCATAGAAATCTTTATTTGGTATGGGTCCAACATAGTTATTGTTTTCAGGTGTGTTATAATAATGTGGATAATATCCTTTTTTGAGTTCTTTTAAGCCAAATGTTTTTGGGAAGTTACTAAGAGGCCCAGATACAAAATTCATGCTATCAATTATTTTTAGATTTATATTTTTAATTTCGAGTAACATGAGTTTTGAGCCATTATATATGGTATATGGTTTTATAGTATTTTCTAAGCAATATTTTAATATGAAATGTGAATCATAAGCTTTAGTATTATGTGCTATACATGTATATCCTTTATGTTGTTTATTAATTAACCACTTACAAAATTCATCGTTATTATAAAATATAAATTCAGTTCCATCGAAATACTGAGCAATAATTAAATTAGGTACGTGTATACCTGTATTTTGCTGAGCTTCATAGTCAAAGAATATATATTTTTCTGTGTATGAACAATTTTTACATAATTCACAATTTTTACAGTTACCAGGTTTACAATTTTTACAGTTTACACAATTACATTTTCCACCATTTTGTGTTTTTGGTTGTATGTAACATTTGTGTTCTTTGGCAAGTACAGGATTTTTACAATTTGTACAAAATTCCCAACCGCAATTATGTTGTTTATCAGTTGTATATATTTTTTCACAAACTTTACATCTTTTTCTTGCATTACACACGCGGTATTTTAAATGATTATTATAACAGCTTTCATAAGAAAAACATATATTACAATTATCGCAGTACACATTTTTAGACTCTTCTTTATCTGTATGTTCAGGCTGAAGACAAAGGTGACAAAGTTGTTTTATTATTTCTTTACATTTATGATTTTTATTATAATATGCCTTATTACATATTTTACAGTAATAACTAGATCCATAGAAACCAGTCATACTATTAATTACATCAAAGTGGTTACCGATTTTATACAGATATAATGTGATATCTTTATCAATACCGCTATATATTACAGAGTTAAAATTTTCCGAACATATTATTTTAATTTGAATATTCAGTAATGTTTCCACATTTTTTATATCTTCCAGAGTAAAGCCCTCTTCGGTATATGTTTGTAGTTTGTTGCATAAATTATTTGTTAAAACTGTTTGTAGATTTCGACCCATTCTAATATACCTTAAGTTATTATTTGATACTTCTCTGTTATATAAGTTTAGTTCTTGATATATTTTTGGATTATTTTGATACGTTAATGCTACAATTATTGCTCTCGGTGCACATAAGTTATCTCTATTATTAATTCGTGTTATAGACTGTTTAGTCTTTATATTTTCTGCTAAATTTAATATTTTTGTACCACCACCCGCCCCTTGAGGTATATTAATTACTTGAGCATGAAATATTGTATTATCTAAATCAATTTCTTCTTCATACTTTAAAGCATTGTGGAAGTAGTTGATAAATTTTTGTGCATTGGTGTCTTGATTAACATTAATAGTTACATGGTTACTTAATTTTGGACTTTCTAAAGTTAGTAAAAATTTATCTCCATTTTTATAATTAGTTTTTTGTTTAACATGGCTAAGCATTTTACTTATATCACCTTCAATATCACTCAAGTCTTTTAATTTTATTTTTAAAATTATTTGATGTGTTTTGTATTTCTTTATATATTTGCTATTTATGTTTTCAATTATTAATTTGTCATTATTTCTGGGAGCGGGTGTAGGTGTTATATTTATATTATATCTAGGTGATGGTGTAGGTTTTTTATTTATATTATATCTAGGCGCTGGTATAGGTACATGTGCTTTAATTTTATGTACTAGGTCAGATTTCTTTAGATTTGAATACCCTTTTATATTTTTATTTTTACATATTACACGTAAATCTTTAACAGTTTTTTTACTTAGACAATCATGATGTGGGGGTACATGTGCTTTAATTTTATGTACTAGGTCAGATTTCTTTAGATTTGAATACCCTTTTATATTTTTATTTTTACATATTACACGTAAATCTTTAACAGTTTTTTTACTTAGACAATCATGATTATTACTTTGATCATAATCAATACCACAGAAATTACAATTTGCATATTGAATAATATTTGTAGAGGTGTTTATCTGAGATGTACTCGGCTCATTCATTTCCATTTATTACAAAATAAATTTGTTAATACTTTTTCAATCTTTAAATTTTAGGTGCTAATTATAGAGAATGTATTTTTGTATTATATTACTCACTCCTGATTCTGCTTTTTTAATAAGAGAAAGAAATGTGATATCACAGTCTATTATAAAAGAAGATGACGATAAAGATAAAATTAAGAAAATTTTAACCCAAATTAAGCATATCTTTAAGTGCGGACTCCTTTTCTTTTAAGTACAATTTACCATAGTGTTTATTACTTTCTTTATGAAGTTTTAAATGTTGTTTTTTTACTGTTTCACCACAAGTACACACTTCGGTGTTTTCATTATAATATTTACGCATATATTTATTTATTTTGTCTTTATTTTTCTTGCGATAATCTTGCATGTAACTATTGACATTATTTTCAGTAGTCATTTATAAGAGAAAAATTTTGTTAATATTTTTCATAAGAAAACATATATTTAATCAAAAATTCATTCCACAACTTATCCTTTTTATTGTTAATTTTCTGTGGCTTGTGATTTGAGTCTACTTCAGCTAACGCTATGAATTTGTTTATGAAATATTTATGTGATACATTATTTCTATAACCACTTGCATATAAAAAGCTAAGCAAATATGGGTATTTTTGAAATATTTCATCTTTAGTAGTAGCATTAAGAGATGTATAAAAATTAGGTTTAATTACAATTCGATAATTATGAACTAATTTTTCAACATATTTCATTTTATCTACGTGTTTAATAAATAATTTCTTATTTTGTTTATTAATTACATGAAAATTACAATTAACGCAATGTGGTACATGAGCTGAATTATCGAATGAATATTCTAAACACTGTCTACATTTTTCATAGACTTGTTCATCAATATCTATAACCCGAGCATCTGGAATACTAAAAATTTCATTTATTTAATTTATTTTTTTAACACTGGAGTAATAATAATTGAACATTTATTAATACGTTGTTGAAATCTTTCACGATCTACAGCATATAGATGCCAAATACCTTTACGACTTGCTCTATAAGCATAATTCCAAGTAAACATATAATGTATTTTAACATTATCACTAAATCTAACACTTAAAAACCTCTTAGCGCTCCTAGAAAAAATTCTGGAGTTATTGTATTTTTTTCAGTAACTGATTCCTCAACTACTGGTGTCTCAGTAACTGATTCCTCAACTACTGGTGTCTCAGTAACTGATTCCTCAACTACTGGTGTCTCAGTAACTGATTCCTCAACTACTGGTGTCTCGGTAACTGATTCCTCAACTACAGGTGTCTCAGTAACTGTTTCCTCAACCGATTCTTCGTTATTAGCAACTGCGACTGATTCTACGTCTGATTCACTTTCAAAATTCGTATACAAATACTTTTCTATTGCTATTACTCGAACATTTGTATCTTTAACAGTGTTACTAATATCTTCAATCTGTGTTCTCAATGGATTTGAATTATCATTTGTCATATCTAGTTGATTTATTAAGTTTCTACAAACGTTTAAATCGTCGTTATTAAGCTTTTCAATTAGTTTAACTATACGTCTTAAGATAAACACACATTCTGACAGTTTCTCCTTATTCGCCATTTATTAGAGAAAAATTAATTTGATTTGAAAACAATATCCCAATGAATTTTATTATGAAAGTCTTCCAAAAATTGTTGACTATACCGTTTCCAATAATATGATAATACAGTCCAATCTAATTTGTCCTGAAACTCTCTAATAAACTCTTCATCTAAGTTTTGTTGATACGATATTTCAATAAAGTCAAGTTTATCCTTAAACATTCTAATAAAATTTAAACTTAAATTCTTTCTGGTTGAAATTATGTGCCATGGAAGTTTTTCAGCATATTTAGTCATAAAGTATTCACTTAAATTTTTTCTTTTAGCAACAACATTAAAGTCAATATACTCAATCATATCTTCTAAAAAGTCATCACTTAAATTTTCATGACTTGATATTTCAGGCCAATCTACTTTATGTAAATACCTCATACAGATATCTTCACTCAAATCTTTTCGCTTTGATAATATAGTAAAATTCACATACTCTTCGTATTTTACAATATGATTCTCATCAAAATCATAACGACCTGATATTTCAGCCCACTTAACTTTACTATGATCAATTTCCATTGGAAAACCATAATCATTCACAAACTCAACAAAGTAAATATGTGAAAGACCTGTTAGAAAACTATCAATCAATCGAAGTTGCAAGTACTGACTCATCATTTATTAGATAGAAATTATACGTTTATAATTTTTGTTATCTCAAACAATAGTTCGTTTTGAGAAAGATGTGTTTCAAAATGATTTCCATAATATCTAATATCAATAGTTTCTTTAATTTTGTTGTATAAATTAATACTGTTTGGATTATACTCAAGTCTAAGTATAACTACCATGTCTGGATATACAGTTCTTAGCATCTTGATGCGATTATTAGCTTTACACTTTTGAACTCTAAGCACATAATAAGGATATTCCCACATGTGATTTTTTTCAATAAGTATAAACTGATGATGTTTGTTTATATTGTTTGGTTTAGAAACTACATCACGCTGTATTTCTTCAACCTTTTCTGCTAAAGATTCTACTTTACTTTTCAGATTGTTTACTATAGCCTTGTACTTGGACTCTATCTTGTATTCTCCATATTTTCTTATTGATGGTAAGACTTCAGAAGTAACCCACCGCTTAAATTCTTTTGCTTTTGGAAGTTTAGAAGATAGTATTAGTGAATATAAACCTGATTCATTAACATATACAGTATTTGGTTGGTTATTAAAGGGGGTCGCGTTTTGCGACGCCCTTATAAATTCATATATTGTACGGTCTTCTCTATCAATATGCTTAATAATTGCATCTCTTGAATTTGTATATCCCAATATCTCAGCAACATCTTTTGCTTTGAACCAAGGATTGTTATCTTTATCTGCTAGATAATTGATTTTATTATTATTGAATATTATGTTGTTGTTTATAAGGTCTATAACTGATTCCATTTATTACAAATAAAATTTGTTAATATTTTATACTATTAAAATGATTCATAGTTTTTATATACATTTTGCCACCTGGTTTATATAAATACTCTTTTATTAATCTTTGCAATGATATTATTTTATTGTATTTACTTAATAATCTGTTATATTCATCACTAGGTATCTTGTCTTTAAATTCAGTTAAAAATTCTATTATGAAAATATAGTTTTTTTGCAAAGTATAATTTCATCTTTATCGTGGAACTTGACAATTAACATTTGATATTTTGATATACATTTCCAATCAACTTTATCTTGAAACTCTCTTATAAAAGGTTCTGATAATGTTTGAGATCCTGATATTGCTTTCCAGTTAACTTTATCTTGAAACTCTCTTATAAAAGGTTCTGATAATTTTTGAGATCCTGATATTGCTTTCCAGTTAACTTTATCTTGAAACTCTCTTATAAAAGGTTCTGATAATTTTTGAGATCCTGATATTGCTTTCCAGTTAAATTTATCTTGAAACTCTCTTATAAAAGGTTCTGATAATTTTTGAGATCCTGATATTGCTTTCCAGTTAATTTTATCTTGAAACTCTCTAATAAAAGGTTCTGATAATTTTTGATAATGTGATATACATACCCATTTAAATTTATCTTGAAACTCTCTAATAAATTCTTCTGATAATGTTTGAACACATGATATGTAATACCAATCAACTTTATCTTGAAACTCTCTTATAAAAGGTTCTGATAATATTTGATCACATGATATATATTCCCAATCAACTTTATCTTGAAACTCTCTTATAAAAGGTTCTGATAATATTTGATCACATGATATATATTCCCAATCAACTTTATCTTGAAACTCTCTTATAAAAGGTTCTGATAATGGTTGATGTGATATTACATTCCAGTTAACTTTATCTTGAAACTCTCTTATAAAAGGTTCTGATAATATTTGATAACATGATATTACATTCCAGTTAAATTTATCTTGAAACTCCCTAATAAAATCTTCTGATAATTTTTGAGATCTTAATATTTCTTGCCAATCAACTTTTTTATGGTTTATATTTAAATCCATGGCTTTAGCAAAGTTAATATGATCCATATTATACAAGTAATCATCTATACAGCGTAATGTCCAGTAATCCATTTATTACGAAATAATTTTGTTAATAGTTTTATGTAGATAAGATTGTGATGACGTTTTGCTCAGCCGCGTGGCGGAGCAAGATTCTCATGATCTGATTTGTCTACGATAGACTCCAGTCTGCGACTACACAATATTCTTTGCATCAACCCATGAATTATGAGTATTATCAAACCCTAACCATTTTACATATGCTTTATTACCTTTACGTTTAATTACTTTCTCAACCAAATATACGTCATCTCTAGCAAAATTTAATTCTTGTTCATAGAAGCAACCTTTTAATTCTTGCTCTTTATAATCTTTCAAATGATAAGTTATTGGATTCGAATATATTATTTTACACACAGTGAATATCTCATTTGACCAATTAGGCGTATAACCTTTCTCAAAAACTGTTTTATATTTAGATACTCTAACTTTATCGCCAATTTGATACTTGGGTTTATAATTAGGAATTTCTTCTTGAAACAGAGGTTTTAATTTTTCTTCATTCTTTTTCTTTGATGCTTCAATGGGTGTCATTTTTATCGTACTATGTTTTGTATGATTGTAAGTATTTACTAGCACAGGTAACATGTCAAGCCACTTGTAATTACCATTAATTGTAAATTGTTTCCACATTTTTTCTTTCAAAGTTCTATTAACACGTTCTACTACACTTGCTTTTCTTTCTGAATATGTTGAATAATGGTTAATATTATTTTCTTTCATTAACGCTTGAAATTCTTTATTGTAAAACTCTAAGCCTTGATCAGTTTGAAGATTTTTCGGTACTCGTTTCACTAGTCGCAGACTTAAGTCTGCTTCATCTGACGCTAAAATTGATTTAAATGCGTTTGTTATACTGTTACCAGTTTTATTCTCAACAGGTTTTGCCCACAAATATTTAGAAAACACATCAATTACAACTAATAAATATTTATAACCTTTATTCACTCTTGAATATGGAATCATCTCAACTAAATCAGCTTGCCACAAATCATCAATACTATATGTTATTACTTTACGTGTTGGAAAATTTCGTCTTAGTGGTTTATGTAACTCGCTTGCAATTTGTTCTCTAGCGTTATTACTTAAATTTTTTTTATAAACTTTGATTTCTTTGAACCACATTGGGAACACTTTGCCTGTAACATAGGTCGACCATTTTTAGTTACTGTTTTAGTAACGCTAGTTGAACTTGTTTGAGACTTACATTTAAGACAATATATTAATTCAGCCATTTATTAATTAAAAAATTGGTCTGTGACTACTCCAAGAGTCTATTAATTGTATCATGATTTAAATTTGTTGTGTTGATCACACTTTCAGCAAATATTTGGAATACATTGTTATATGTTTTAACGAAATCAAGAAAATCTTCCTTGGTTAATTCTGATTTTTTATTAATTGCGCTATAGTTAACGTTTACTATTTTATTAGTGTTATTAGCAAATACCTGAAATAAATCATTTACTGCTTTATGTAAATGCAAAAAAAGTGTTGTTATTTTTCTATTAATTGATTCATTTTGTGCTGTGTTTAAATCATTTTTAGTGTTTTCCAATTTTTTATTAAGTGTATTATACTTTAAATTTATAAATCTCTCAGTGCTATCTGAAAATTCCTTTATTTTTAAATTATTCTCATTAAATTTTGTTGTTATTAAAGCATTTATTTTACTTGTTTCTGAATGAACTTGCTGAATTTTATTCTCATATTCACCAATAATTCTTGACACAAAACCTTTTGTACAAGCATCTGTGTCTTCTTCAGGATCTTGTGTGTTGCATAATCTCTTGTTTTGAATATCATAATTACCATCACTTGTTAATTTGAAACCAATTCCTGACTCGCCTTTTACACCTCTTGAAAATATTTGATTATTAGAGTAATCATCACTCTCACCAAACTTGTTTAATACCATTTATTACACTAAAATGTTCCCGCTTCTTTTTTGTTTTTTCTTCTTCTAGTTCTTCTTCTATATTCATGATTTCATTTCCAACATTGTCATTACCAGCGGTTTGTTCAGCTTTAAGGAAATTTAAACGTTTTTCTAGTTGTTCCAATAAACATATTCTTTTTCCTTGTTGTTATATTTTTTAAATCCTTTTCCTGTTTTCGGTGTTGAAGTTAGGTCTTCCAATGAGTGATACTGTGATACAGGTGTTGTCGGCGTAATTGGTATATCTGAAATATCGGATAAATCTTCTGTTTGAGGAAATTCTGGTGACTTTGCTCTAGCTTCGTCATACAATTGTTGTCTTTGTTTTTTACGTGGAGATTGTTTTTTGCTTGGAGATTGATCCTTATATTTCTCCCAAATAGGTTTAATAATTTTGTTATATTTGTTGCTTCTACTTGCTCTCGGTTTAGACGGATCATCAACTCTTTGTATACAACCGCTATGTATTAAAATTTTCTTGTAATTTTCTAGATCCTCTGCTGTGTAATCTTTAGGTTCTTTTTCAGTTAATAAACTCCATATACCATGTGTAGATGGAACTTTAAATTCAACTATTTTCTCATCTTCACCAACCTTGTGGATATTAATATTATCACGATCATACGTTACTAGCACGTTTTTACTACCAATTTTACCGCTACTTCTATTAATACCAAAAGTTTCATCTATGTTTGATTTGACTGTTTTTGTAAGATACTTATCTCCTAATGTTTCATCACCTAACGTTCTATCTCTTGATGTTCCCGGTTGAATTTCATCAATACTCAGATGTGGTCTTTTGTATAGTTTTTTCTGTTGAAAATTATCTTGTATTTGTTTCAATATTTTAGTTTGTTCTTTACCACTTTCTGTTTGATTTAGTATGGCATTTTGTAATGGTACTAGAGCGTTTGTAATAGGTTCGTATTGTTTTAGTAATTTTTCGTGTTTAATAGAATGACCTTCAGTTCGTTTAATGTAAGCTGCTTTAGCTTTGTTGAATGATTCTCTATACTCCTTTACTTTTTTCTCATCCATTTATTACATTAAAATTACCGTTCATGTTCCATGTTGATGTTTTATGTTTCTCATGTTTCATGTTTCATGTTTCATGTTTCATGTTTCATGTTTCATGTTTCATGTTCTATGTTTCATGTTTCATGTTTATACTAAAAGCACCTCATTGAAGTTTCGACTGTATTTACCGTTGCTTACATCTTTTTCTAAATTTATTACAAGAAAATCATACTTCATTTTCCAACAAAAAGTACATAACTGTCTAAACGTTTCAAAAGACATATCTGTTCCAACATGATCATCATAGATATGTTTCAAATTAGTATTGTCGTTATGTTTAAAAACAATAAGCAAATTTAAATTATCACGTATCATTTGTTTAGGTATACGACTATATGTTTGACAAAGGTAAAAGCAACTTATTCTTTTATGTCTACCTCTATGGAAATATTCCTCTATTACTTTCTGTTTGTCGCTAGCAACGTCGTCAAATATAATTACTGATAATGGTGGGATTTCTTCAACTCGTAATACATCATCTGAATTATTATATGTGAAGAAACCAATTTTATACTGTTTCTTAATATGTTTATTTATTTCACTTACATAATTTTCAAGATACTTGTATAGTGGTTGATTTAAAGATTTTGAGTAAATGTAGATATTACTATAGATTAAACTGTTTTTATTATCAGTCAATATTCGAATTAAAATATTTGTTTTACCACAATTTGATGAACCTACTATTCCAGCTCTAATTATATTAGGATAATATTTATAATACTGTATATTTTCTTGTTCTATAACGCATTTTTGCAACCCGTTACCAAGTTTTTTTATTTTAAAATTGTTGCAGACCATTTATTTATAAAAATTATTCTTTCCTTACCATGTTATCACCAGGACTATATGCTACAAATGAGTCATTCGCAATAATACAGTGAATCATCGTGTTTGTTGGTGCTTGTTTTTCAAATGTGAATTTAATTGTAAGATTTGTAGGTCCTTCTTTAATAATTCCACTCTTATACGTTAAATCAAAACAAAACAAGGGATACTTTTTAATAAAATCTTGTTTCTTAATAATGTTATTCAGTTGATCTGCATCTTTATTGGGATAGTACGTTTTCTTAATATTGGTATAATTTGAATACATTCTGCTAAACATGTTTAATTTTATATTCAAATCCATATCTTCTGCAGGATAATATTCAACTTCACTAAACAATAATCTTATGTTTTCTACATCACAAAAATCAAATTCTGAATTATTTTTCGTAAAGTCAAATTGTCTATTGGTTTGTAAAGCAAAAATAACATATTGAGGTCTTTTAGATAAAGTGGTAATGGACCAAGAATAATTTTTGGATTGTGCCAAGAATGTTGGGTGATTTGTATAGGACCAGTCCAAGTATGGTATTGTTAAATATTTATTTGATTCAATTAATTTATTGATTTTGATATTCTCATCTATGATTAGTGTCATATGAGGCATTTCCCAAATTATATCGGTTAAATGAATTTTCAAATCTTTATCTTTTACTTTATTTCTCGATGCCTCTGTGGTAACAATTAAACAATTTGCGTCACTGGTATTTCTTAAAAACTCTATTGATTGTGATACTCTCAACACAGGTTTATCATACTTTTCAAATAGTGAAAATATTTGTTTAACTGGTACACTTATTGAAAAATAGCCATCATCAGTAATTAAATTGGAACCATCCCAACCTTCAAGAATATCATTATTTAGTGCAACACATAATCCTTTCAATAAAATATTATAGCCTGGACTGTTTACTTCTTGTACTACTTTATTATTAATTTTGTACACTATATCACTAAACATGTGCATATAACCATTTTTCACAAATTTTATATTTTTGTAATCATCTTTTAAGTCAACATCTGTACAAGTAATTTGACCATTCAAAATAATATTACTGTTAGCTGTATCAAACTGAGCATCTTGACTATTAATATTAATAGTTGTACGTCTATTTGTATCATTTATATAATCTTTCAGTTGTGGGTAATATTTATAATAGTCATATTTTTCTATTATTTGTTTCTCACTTTTCGGAGCACCAGTGAACACTAGTGATGTACTCATTTATTTAGTAAAAAATAGTGCTTATTTAATTTTTCGAATCTCAAATTGTACTTCTACATATTCGCCTCTAAAATCAATGTATTCACCATGCTGATCTTTTAATTCTAATTTAATGTAATCTATAAAATTTCTACCTTTTAACAGGTAACGATCCAAATTTTTAGGTATAAATACAATATCATAACCTGGATTAACTGTAATATAAAAATCACTAATAATGTCAGTTTGTTTTGAGTTTACGTATTGACCTATAGCTAGGGGACAGTGAATGTTAATAGATTTAATTTTGAAAATATCAATTTCGTTATCTGAAATATATTTCTTGTTTGCTTCAGTTGTTTGTTTGTTAAATCCTAATAAATTTAATATAGAAGTATCATCTATAAAAATTGAATACGGTGATTCTATTTCACATTTAAAGGTATTAGTATTGGGTGTTAAAACGAAACCATCGCCAATTTTTTCTTCAAAAATATCTTTTATATGATAAACAGAATACGTACCATCTTCAATAATAAATGTTACAAATTTACTGTTTTTAATAATTGTAAGTGTGTTATTTTTTAACTTTTTCGAAACATTGGGTATTTTAAAATTTGATTTAAATTTTCTAATACATATTTCATATTCACCATCACTGATATCTAGCGGTGGATAAAATTTTGCTTCTAACACAGATGAATCTAAGTTTGCAGAATTATTCAGTTTAAATATTCCGCTCTCCATTTATTTATCTAAAAATCTTAAGCATAATTTACCACATATTGTTTGATCATATTTCTGGTAACTGTCATAATTATAATATATATATTTGCTTTACCTGAACTATTAAAGTATTTTATTAATTTCTTTTCTGGGTTAACGTTGCCGAACGAATCAAAATAATATATATTATTATTTATCTTCTTATAAGCAATCCAATGAGTACCAGGTCCTGAGTTTGAGTCTAGATTTACAATACCAGTTTCGTTTTTATTTATTTTCTTAGGTAATGTGTCATCCATAAATACACCTCTAAAATATTTAATTTTTAACTGTTTAGCGTAATTTATTAGTTCAATATCGGATAATGCTTTATTTGAAATTTTTATTTTTTTTTAGACTTGTTCCATTCAGCATCACCTATTGAAAACATTCCTTTACCAGTTTTCTTAACACCTGAACCTTTTTTTCCTTCAATTGCTTTATTGTGACGTTTAGCCTCTTCAAGCATTTTATTTTGATATTGTTTTTTATGTACTGCTTGAGTTATACCTGCTGCTCCACCAGCAGCGGCTCCTAATGCTGCTATAATTGGCAATAAAGGTATAATGCCACCTCTTTTAATTTGACTTTGTGATAATTTTAAAGTTACTCCTTTACCGTCTTTTTTTGCTTTTTCAATTTTATTAATTTGAGCTTGCGTGAGTGATAGTTTAACAGAACCTTTCAAATCTTCATTCTTTAAACGAACTGAAACAGTGTCTGTTGCGTTGGCAATTTTCTTTTGTTGATTTTCAGACAAACTCACACCATATTGTATATATGACATTTTAACTGATTTATTACTAGAAAAATTATTATTTAAACCCATACCCATTTTACGTTTTGCTTTCATAATATTTGTAACCGTCCATGCCGCTGTTTTTTCACCCAGGGAAGAATCTTTACTGTTAACTCTGTCCCAAGCCTTGTATTCTAATATTTGATCTGCTTTATTTCTATTGGGTACATCTTTATACTGAGAATATGCAATATCGTGTTCCCTGCATGCTTCATCTAAAGGATTTACACCTCTATCTCCTCGAGCTAATCGTTTCTTTAATTTAGTTCCCGGTCCACAATAATTGTAACCCGGTACATGCGCTTCAAATGGCAAATTATTTATTAAATTATTCACAATACCTGATCCTTTCTTTCTCATTTATAAATGGAAGAATATTTGGAGAAAAGAAAATACGTTTACCGTAAAAGTTATAAACTTTATAGTAATATGAATATTGTAATGCACTTAGGTGAGGTAATTTTTGCGGGAGGTAGTTTATCTGCTTTTGCTTTTATGCCTTTAGTTGCTTTATCACTTGGTAGTCCGGTTTTAATGACGCTCAGTGAAGTATTAAACATTAAAGAAAAAATGATTGAGTTTAAAAAGTGTTATAAATTTTATAGAGACATGGCATTATTGTTAAAATCTGGTAAAATTAGTGAAGACGAAATATACGACAAGGAACGTGACTTTTTAGAAAATATTACTTATTTTGCTGTTGAAAAATATTTAAAAGAGAAAAAATTAAATGGTTATTCAACTTGAGTAATTATAAGCGATCATGAGTTTTTGCAGAATCCAAGCACTGCATCTTGCGGAATTCGTGCACATGATAAACAAATAGCATAATACTAGCGAATTCTCGGCTACGCCGAGCATTCCCTAGAGCTCCGCTGTCAGTGCAAAAAACAAATGCCGATCGACATGAAACAATTATTTCATATTTGCACGTCAGGCAGACCTGTCATTAGATTGCAAACACGATATACTTCCAATAATTTTTTGCAAAAAAACAAAATCCGGTCGACATAAAACATTTTTGTCATTTATGTATCCCAACCCTAGCCGAGACTTTTTATTTGATACCAAACACTCTATACTTCTGACAACCTTTTGCAAAAAACAATAGCCGATCGACATTGACAATTTTTGTTAATTCTGCACACCAGCCCTCATTGAAACCTTTCATTTGATACCAAACACCATACACTTCTGACAACTTTTTGCAAAAAACAAAAACCGATCGACATAGCACATTTTTGTCAATTCTGCACGCTAGCCCTCAACAAGACGTTTCATTTGAGACCAAACTCGGCAATTCTCTACTCGAGCCCTTATCGAGCCCTTTCATTTGATACCAAACACAACATACTTCTGATATCTTTTTGCATAAAACAAAAGTCAATCGACATGGAATATTTTTGAAATTTCTACAGGCTAGCCCAAACCGAGAACTTTCATTTGATACCAAACATTATAAAATTTTGAAAACTTTGTGTAAAAAGAAAAGCAGACCGTAATGGATCATTTTTGTCAATTCTGCATGCTAGCCCTCAACGAGACCTTTCTTTTGAGACTATACTCGTCATATTTCTGAGAACTTTTCGCAAAAAAACAAAAGCCGATCAAGATTTAGCAATTTTGTTAATTTTTCACGCTAACCCTCATCGAGACCTTTATTTTGATACTAACCACCACGTACTTCTGACAACTATTTGTGAAAAACAAAAGCCGATTGGCATGGAACATTTTTGTCAATTCTGCACGCTAGCCCTCAACGAAACCTTTCATTTGACATCAAACACCACACACTTCTGACAACTTTTTGCAAATAACAAAAGGCGATTGACATGGCACATTTTTGTCAACTCTGCACGTTAGCCCTCAACGAGACCTTTCATTTGAGACCAAAATCGACATACCTTTGAGAACTTTTTGCAGAAAACAAAAGCCGATCGGAATGGAACATTTTTGTCAATTCTGCTTGCTAGCCCTCAACGAAACCTTTCATTTGATACCAAACACGACATACTTCTGACAACTTTTTGCATAAAACAAAAGCCGATCGACATGGAACATTTTTGTCAATTCTGCATGCTAGCCCTCAACGAGACCTTTCATTTGAGACCAAACTCGACATACCTTTAGGAAATTTTTGCAAAAAACAAAAGCCGATCAACTTTGACCTTTATTGTTCATTCTACACGCCAGCCCTTATCGAGCCCTTTCATTTGATACTAAACACCACATACTTCTCACAACTTTTTCCAAACAACATTTTTCTGACAACATTTTGCAAAAAACAAATTACGTAGAACATTTTTGTCATTCGTTTCCTTAAAACCCAAAGACAACCTACTTCTAACAACAAACGCAGATCGACATGACACATTTTTTTGTGATTTCAAAACCGGCCATTATGGTTTTCTTTGTTTTGATATCAAACACAGCAAAGTGTTCCATTTAATTAGGTATATTTGATTTTTATTTAGTTACTTCATAATTTGGCAACACTGTTTGTATTAAAAAATAGTAGTTAATTTTTAAATTTATAAATTAATATTGTCAACCCTAATACAACTGCCACCGTTGTCAGTAAAGTTAGGTTAGGAATATTTAGTTACTTCATCACACATTTGGCAACATTGACTTTTGACAATGGAAACGTCAAAATTATTATTATTTAAATACGTTATGTTTTAAACTTAAATTAGTTGTAACACCTTTGCTCAAGACTATTATACATGATACTGTATTTACTTCTTTAATATCAATGTTCTATAAAAAGTTATAATCGTTTAAAGTTCATAGACAGATTGTCAAAAGCGACAGATGACCTCGTGACTCTTCTTAAATTTAGACATGGCTACTAGGATCCATTGTTTCAAGTTATTAATTTTGCACAGTTTTAATTTTTTTACACAAGAACCACTCACAGTAAAAATATGAGACCCCCAAAAGGCACAACTACACATTATTCCCTGCAATCTAAAAAAAATTTACAACAATCCCTTTCATGGTTCAGGCAGTTAGGCTTGTGACAAAATTTGGCGATCGTCATGATGAAAATAAATAAACATCACGACACATGCCTTTTTAGTATATAGGAAATACGTTATGTTTTAAACTTAAATTAATTGTAACACCTTTGCTCGAGACTATAATACATGATACTGTATTTACTTCTTTAATATTAATGTTATATAAAAAGTTATAATCGTTTAAAGTTCATAGACAGATTGTCAAAAGTGACAGATGACCTCGTGACTCTTTTTAAATTTAGACATGGCTACTAGGATCCATTGTTTCAAGTTTTTAATTTTGCACAGTTTTTATTTTTTTACACAAGAACCACTCACAGTAAAAATATGAGACCCCCAAAAGGCACAACTACACATTATTCCCTGCAACCTAAAAAAAAATTACAACAATACCTTTCATGGTTCAGGCAGTTTGGCTTGTGACAAAGTTTGGCGATCGTCATGATGAAAATAAATGAACATCACGGACACATGCCTTTTAGTATATAGGATGTTAGTTTAAACATTTTTAACCTTGAGTGTTGCGGTATGGGTTTTTACGTTCAAATGTACTTCGTTGCCCTATGAATGTACTTCGTTGTCCTACACGAGCCCAGCGCTTGCCTTCAAACGTACTCAGAGATGCACTTAACATCGTAACTGTTCGGATTTGTTCGATAAGTTTCGGTAAAAATTTCCATAATATTGAAATCCAAGAATACATAGCGCTATTGTTTATATTAATTCAACAATAATTATTGTCTGTAAATATTTTTATAATATTCAATTCCAGAAAATGTAAACCGCTATTGTTTATATAAATTCGACAATAATTATTGTTAAATATTTCTATAATAATCAATTCCAGAAAATGCAAACTGCAAATTTATCTACTGCTATAATATAAGCGCTGTGTGTTTAGAAAATATTAAAATAAGCAAAATGAGTAGTGAAGAGCAAGTACCAGTCCAAATTCGAGAGTATATTATTAAACTAGAACGCGAAATTAATCAATTAAAATTATGTAAAACAGTTCGAAAACCAAGTGAAATTCAAGCCGACATTACAAAATTTCAAAAACAAAAGGAAAGGTATTAGTGTACAATTAATATTTTATTCATATAGTACTTATTATATAAAAATTAAAATTATAGAATGATAAATTCAAGACGTCTAAAAATTTATTATAAAAGAAAGTATGAACAAGAGATAAAAAATTTAGATAATACAATCAACGATATCAAATCAGAAATAACAGTTTTAATGGATGAGTTATCATTATCAAATGCTAACTATAAGGAATAATAATTTTTTCAAGTGTATGTATCATTACATTAACAACATGTAGTTATTCTCTATATATTTTAAATAAATTCTATGTCATGTATTTGTTTATTGTTTCTTTCTATTTTACCTTTATAAACTAAACTGGGTGGATTTTTGTTCATGTCTTTAATTTGGGGAATAAATTTATTATATCTCGCTGGTAAAGATACTTTGCAGTTTTCCAAATTTGCTATAACTTGTTGGCCGTAATTACCTGTGCTAGTTTCAAACGATATAACTTTATAAGGAATATCTAATTCTAATTCAGATAATTTTTTAAATTGAGATGATGCACTGTTCAACATACCTGCATAGTTAGTTTTGTTCTCCATTTAGTACAATAAAATTATGTTAATATATTTATTTGAGACAAACAAACAAAAAGCCTAATTAATAAAAATGAGACCAAAACGTTTCAACTCACATATGATAAGCGCGTAATCAACAATATAGACAACAATTGTATAGACACACTACCGTACGGGTATTAAATAAACAATTACCAGTCGTATTTTAGCACTCAAATATCATGTAGGACAACCAAAACACTTTTAAAAAATAATGCCAACCAGCACAATTCGTACTTACGCGTTCCGTTCGTTCCGTTTGTGCTCAAAAGTTCATTTTGTGGTAGTAGTATATGCGTTCCGCTGTGCTCAACATAATATTTACTTGACTTCTTCTGAGTGAGTTGGTAAACTTGAAATTATAAAATTGTAAATTCTAAATGAAAAAATTTTTAGAGAGAGTAGTATATGCGAGCCGTTGTGCACAAGCGTGCCGTTGTGCTCAATGGGCGCATATACTACTCATGCCAATGTAATTGTTTCCACTTTATCGGGAGATAAATTAATGGAATTCAAAAGTACTCGAAATCTGTTCGCTAAAATACCGAATGCATTTTCTATTATTCTTTTAGCTCTTGAAAGTCTGTAGTTGAAGATGCGTGATTCGTATTCTAAGTTATTTTTTTTGTACGGTTTCATTAGTCTAGCCGACAGGGGAAAAGCATGATCTGCAACTATGACATAGGGAATTTTTGTATTTCTACCAGGCAAACATTCATCCATTGGAAAATTTAATTTATTCGTAAAGAGATATTTATTCAAAGACGACTCTCTGAAGACTCCTCCGTCGCTTATTCAACCATTTACGCCCAAATTAAAATATATATATTTATACTTAGAGATACACAACGCAAGTAAAACAAGAGAGTGGTCGACTTTATAGTTGTAATAATACGAACCTGCGGAGGTAGGTGCTCTAAATTTTATATGCCGCCCATCTAAGGCTCCCAAACATAATGGAAAATTCCACATGTCAAAAAATTCTTTTGAAATTTTCTTCCACTCTTCGGTTGTAGTTGGTATCTAAAGACCAAAAATGTCATATATGTAAAATATAACTCAATCTTTAATTTTACCTTTAAAAAATCAATTTTAAGGTGTTTATATATAGCACTGCAGACCTCAGGAACAAATTTCGATATTGTTGATTCATGTATCCTTTAGCATACATTAATGAGCGATAGAATTCTCCGGTTGCTAAAAACCTGTGAGTTACTTCTAATCTGAAATTAATAAACACTGTAATCTTTAAAATTTAACTGTATTTTTTGCATACTCACTTGCTTTTGGAAGATATGCATGCGCGCATATTTGTGTCTTCTTTTTCTATGTCATTACTTATTAATTGTAATAAGTAATGAAACTGCATAACATCCAGTCGCAAAAAGTTTCTGTAGGATTCTGGATCTTCATGCAAAAGTTCTTTTTCTAGCATTGTTAAAATGCCTAATCCTTGATTCCTCCGCTCAAGCCATTTTCGACACCACACTTTACGTTTTGTTTTATTTTCTCTTTTACGGTCCGTTTGAAATGCCAGTACCCCTAATAACTTCTTTTTCTTATCCATTATTTTATTTAAAATCACCGGTAACTTTTAAATCTTATAACAACTTGTTATAACTGTCAAATCGCTCTAAAAACTTTAATTCGCATGCGCAACTACTCAATTTAATGATGTTCGTGTCATATAGCGTCCTAATTTCAGTAATGAAACTTGTCCTTAAAAATTTAAGTACTAAGTTGCGTACTAAAATCAGAACTTATTTTAGTCCCGTGTCAAACTGGCTTAGGAGAGACGTTAAAATATCCATTACCAAGTATTTCAACATTACAGAGATGGGCTTCACGCATTAATATTAAACAGGGAGTTCTAAACGCTGTTATAAACTTTATCAATATGGCAGGTAAAGATTTAACCGAATTTGAACGATGTACTGTGTTATGTTTCGACGAAATAAAAATAAACAGTACATATGAATACGATAAACTAGAAGATGAAGTAACAGGGCCACATAATCAGATGCAGGTTGTTATGACGCGAGGATTATTTTGCAAGTGGAAACAACCCTTCTACATAAATTTGAATCAAAAAAATGACGCAAGATATATTGTTAAATATTATAAGTACGTTACACGAAATAAACTACAATAATAATAATAATAATAATAATAATAATAATAATAATAGACTTTATTGACATCAATCAATGGCGGGGTTCAGCCAAAGGCTGCTTTTCAACCCAACCAATACAAAGAATATACAAATAAACCAATAAGGAACGCCGATACTAATACATATAACATAAAACTATCAAAAATACATAGAAGAATAAGAATACCTTAGTAGTTTATGTTGAATGCATAGAAAATAAGTTTAAGCAATAAAAATTCGCAGATAAAATCACAGAAGTATACATACTGAATTATTGAACACATAGATCATCACATTTTCTTTACATGGTGTTTAAAAGAATTTATAGAAAGAGATTTCATATTGACTGGTAAAGTGTTGTATAATGTAGGGGCTAAATAGGAGAATGAGCACTTAAATTTTTGTTTTTTAAATGATGGCACAATGTATAAATTCTTAATATGTAAACTATAATTATAAAATTTTGGAATGAGTTTATCGTACAGATAGCGAGGCGTGCTAGTAGTTAAAATTTTATGAATTAGAACTAAATATATTTTTCTCATACGAGTCTCAATATTATCCATTTTTGCTAACTGTCTATAACTTGATATGTGATCAAATTTACGCACCTTGTAGACAAACCGTAAACATGAATTTTGAAAAACTTGAATTCTGCGCTTATCTTCTTGTGCTAAATTAACTGATACAGGTGCTTCATTTTAATCATTGCTGACTTCAATTTAGCCTGTAAATGGAACTTGAAGTTCAGATCTGAATCAAAATATACACCCAGACTTTTACAGAATTTATCAGGTAGAAGTTGGGTTCCATCCAGCTTTATTATAGGAATTTCACAATTACCTATAACTAACATTATAGATTTCTTAGGAATAATACTAAGACCATTATCCATAACCCATTGAACTAGATGATTAAGATTCGAGTTAATATTTTCAGCAACAACAGACATATCCGAGGGAACACATGATGCTAAGATTTGAACGTCATCAGCATACGAGTGAAATTCACAGTGTCTTAACCTGGAAGGTAAATCCGCGACATATAGTAAAAAGAACAGTGGCCCCAGAATGGAACCTTGGGGTACCCCGCGTATTAACTGAAATGAGGTAGAATCTGACGTTAAACTGTTTTTGTCATATTAACATGAAATTTCCTGTTACTAAAGTAATTTTTACACAACTTCAATGCACTCTCAGAGAATTTATAGTATTTTAGTTTAGCCAATAAAAGAGTATGGTCCACCATGTCAAAAGCCTTAGAGAAATCTATTTGAATCAGGAAGGATATTTTTGATTCATCGTAATTTTTAATTAAGGTATCTAAAATATTAATTAGACATGTGTTAGTACTATGACCATATCTAAACCCGGATTGGTTTTGAGGAATAATTCCATTTTGTGTCACATAATCCATAATTTGCTCGCAACATACTTTCTCTAAGACTTTTGACAATGTTGGCAGAATGCTTATAGGTCGCAGGTCATTGAATGATGAGGGTTTATCATTTTTCGGGAGAGGTTTTACAATGGCTGTTTTCCATAAGTCAGGTATTGTTCCCATTAGCAAACAGGTATTGATTATGTGTGTGATGTACTTAATAATGACTGGGAAGATTAGTTCTAACATTTTTTTAGATATACCGTCAATTCCAATTGCGTTGGACTTCAAGTTTTTAAATATAAATTCAATTTTTTCATTATTCACGCACGTAAAATCAAATGAATCGGTAGGTAAATTAGAATAACAGTTAGTATTATAATATGCTTTAGTATTAGGGTTGGGGTATGTTGTGTCAGTTTGACTTAGTAAGTAATTACCATATTCGTATGGTTTATATAGTTCATCAGAAAGATTATACTCTGAGGCATTATTAATTCTTATTTTTTTTTAAATTAGTCCACAATTTACCACTGTTATTAATATTGTTAGAAATACTATGCTGAAGGTATGCTTGTTTTTCTCGCCTAATTGCAGCAGTGGTCAGGTTGCGAAGCTGTTTATAGTATTCTAATTTACCATCTGTTTTATATTTTTTATAGTCAGCCAGGGCTTTGTTACGGTTACTCTGCATTAATTTAATAACTGGAGTTATCCAAGGACTAAACTGTTTTTTAGTAGTGACTTCTTTAATGGGTGCATGCTTATTAAATAAAAGAATGATATTATCATTAAGAAATCGAACCTTGTCATTGACATCATTCAAGAAAAGAATGTGCTCCCAGTTAATTGATTCACAATCACAGTAAAAATGGTCGAAGTTAAAATTAGTATAATCTCTGTATATAAATTTTTTTAGACACATAGAGGTTTTAGGTAAATTTAGTACACAATAAACACAGTCATGATCAGTCATTTCCTGACAATCAATATTACCTGAACTTACGCAAATATTTGTATCAGATAAACATATAACATCTAACAATGATTTTGAAGATGGTCTCGTTGGTTTAGAAATTATTTGATTCATGTTGTTAGCCGATAAAAGATCAGAGAAATATTGTGATATATAATCCATAGATAATAAATTAATATTTATATCACTGGTGCAAATCAAGTAATCACACAGTAAACTAAATTCTGTAAAAACTGTATCAAGAATTGCGAGTTCATGGTAATATTGATTGTTAGGATTATATACAACACCTAAACATAATTTTATATTTTGAATGGTACATAAGATCCATGCATGTTCAATGTTATTTCTGGGAACGAAAGTAGTGTCTAATACTTTGAAATTAATACCATTACGTACATAAAATGCTACTCCTCCACCAACAGCATGAGTTCTATTTACACAAAATAAATTGTAATTTGTAATATTAAATAAACAACTTGGAGTGTTTTCGTTAATCCACGTTTCCGTAACTGCTATAATATCAAAGTTATGGTCACTAATGAATTCCGAAAATCTTAAAAAACATGAATTGATTGATCTGATATTTATCTGACAAATTGTGAAGTTCTTATCATATACATCTATGGTTTGTTGGCTGCAGTCAACAAAATTCAACATTAAAAAGAGATATGCAAAAAATTATAAAAATTTAAACACAAGAAAGTGCCAGAAGACAAGGCCAAATCACTAGAATTCATTGACTTGTGCGTGTTTTGGCAAAGAATAATTAACAATAAAAAAACGCAGTGGTACACAAAATGTTAGCAAAACCCAAGTTAAATAAAAAACTAAATCAATTATATGAAGTGAAAATTATTAGTCTGTTAAATCTTTATGATTAGTAATATGAAGTTTTTTAGGTCTTTCACTTTCTTTCCCGGTGACACTCACAAAGACTCGACCATCAAAAGTCCACACATTTTTGTTAGAGTATTTAGCCACCGCTGCTTTCACGAGAGACGCCCTAGATGCTGTTAGATGTTCCCTGATGGTGATACCCGAACCCTTGAGAAGTTTTTTGGAGTTGAAAATTTTTTGACGGGAACGGTAACTTACAAATTTGATTATAATTGGCCTCGTTTTATTTGGGATTAATTTGCTAACCCTATGACAACGATCTATTTCTTGCGGTGTAACAGTTATATTTAACTTATCTTGAAATAGATTAATAACTTTGTCATCACATTTTTCGTTTTTTGTTTCCGAAACACCGAAAATTCGAATATTATTTCGACGCGAGTATTGCTCCAAGTCATCCAGTTTGTTTTCATATGACATGTATGATTGAGATAAATTAGAGTTTACTTGCTTGAGTGAAGTGATTTCCTCTTGTAGAACTTTCAACTTTTGCTCAAGAACATTTTGCACGGCACTGGTCACTTGTTTCACAATTAGCTCCACAAAGGATTTATTTTTACCCAGTTTACTTAGTGATTCACTAATCATGGTCGAAATTGTATTTTGATCGTCGCGCGTCAACATATTGAAAATATAGAAGCGATTTTTTATTTTATAAAAATGAAATCAAAAAAATTGCAACAACTCTTGCCAGAACACAAACACGTCTAGTGCGGACGGCAGTTCATTGACAAAAATGACAACAATGTAGTTGCATGCGTCTCAGATTGTGGGGGTGTGAACTTAGGATTATGGAAAACTCTAGAAATTAATATTGAAAAACCATATTTTGTTACATCCAACAACTTTAGAAAGAATTTTTATATTTGCTGATGCTCCCCACATGTTAAAACTTATAAGAAATTGGTTGCTCGATACTGGATTCATTTTAAAAGACAACATATTAGTAAATAAAAAACCATTGGAATGTCTTATCGTGGAAACAAATTCGGAAGTAAGTTCCTGTCACAAATTAAATAACTCTCATATTAATTGTATTAGAACTCAACAGCAAAATGTAACCCTGGCATCCCAGCTTTTGTCACATTCAACTGCTACTGCTTTAAAACGTTATCAACCCAGAGACAACAAAAAATTAGCAGTTGATACTGGAAATTTTATTGAAAAAATTAATTCCTGGTTTGATTTAATGAATACATATGTTCCAAATGAATAATTGTTATCAAAACGTCCATATGGATGCAACTTACAAGAACAAAATAAACTTATAGATAGTATATGCGAGTTAATATCTACTATGCGTTGTAGTAATAAACAAAATATGGAGAGATTTCAAAAGGCAATATTAATATCTTTAAAGTCATTGAAAATGCTTTTTAACATTGTTAACGAAAAATATTCTGCAAAATATATATTAACTCACAGGTTGAACTAAGATTGCTTAAAAAAATCTCTAGATTTTTTTTTCTCAGATAAGATTTAGAGGTGGTTTATATGATCACCCGTCGCCACTAAATGCTATATACAGAATCAGAATGATAATATTGGGAAAAAATTCTGGAGTAGTATACAAAAATGTGAATACTATCGATAATTTACCGGATGAATATATTGTTGCTCAAGTATTAAAAAAGGCGAATATTAATATAGGTAATTTAAACTTACAAACTAGAATTCAAGAAGAAAGTGACAATTCAGATACTGGCAGCAGTGCCAGTATTCCTATTTGTTCTGATAGTTCCAGTACAGAAAAAATTCAAAGTGAATTTGATGATTTGGAGTATCTTGCTGAATGGATAGTCAAAAAATTAAAACATAAATATCCTTCGCTGGGAAATTACACGTACCAAAGTACAAAAATGCATGAACATGTTTATATCTTACCATCGTGGCTACAAAGCTTATCTTTTGGAGGTTTAACTGAGCCTTCGGAAGAATGGCTAACTCAAGCGAAAGTATTAGAAAAAGAGTTCCTGTCCTTTCATAAAAAAGGATTAAGAAAAGATAAAGGGGTAACAAGGCGATTAATAAATAAAATAGTTAAAAAAACCGCAATACCAGAAGATATTGTACGGGTTTTTATCAAATAAGGAACTTTTATTAGAATAAAGTATTTTAATATAAATAAAAAGCAAGAATCCCTGTCAAAACGAAAATTTCAAAATACAAAAAAAGAAAAAATTCATAAAAAAATGAGAAGAATTGTAAATTAAATGTTTACATATGTATAGATACTTATTTAGAAATTATTAAGGAATTTACATGTTATTTTAATATTTTTTGTATACTCAACTTTTTAAAATAAAATATCTTTGTTAAACATCAATAAACAATGTTTTCAGTACATCCGAATCCAAATAATACAGGAAATCTTTTACCGCTTACAGGCGGTGCAGGGCGTTCGGGACTACAGTATACGTCACTACAAGTTAACCAATCGTACTTCTCTAGTCCTACGCGGGAACCTGTATAGTAGAGAGACCTTGGAGTAAGTGCGATCATCACCCCCCACTACCTGTTAGTAACCGGCAAATTAAAAGGGCTTTATTTATTTAATATTTACTGAAGATTCAATTCAAGAATTCAAGATTTTATCAAAATGGAGCAAGATTATTTTAGTGTAAATGACATTGTTATTGCGATTGAATGTGACCACGAATTAGCAGAGAAATTAAATGGTATGTATACGATTTTATAATAAAGTTATTCTACATTTATTACTTGTCATAGATCCTGATTATGCATTTGCATATATTATGCAAAGCATAAACAATAATGAATGGTCCCATGTGTGTTTGTTACCCACTGAAACAAATTTTAGCATAACAAGGTTATGTTTCGTAAACGACTGTGAGCCAGGACCAAGTTGTCGGCCAAATTCAAGCCCATCGGTCTCGAATTGTTCTCAGCCGGCAGCCACGGCAGAAGGGGATTCAAGAAAATGGTCCGATCCTAATATAAAATTATTAATATCACTATATGCAAAATACCAGGAACAATTTAATGAATCAAAAAAAAATCCAAAAAATCTATTTGGAAATTAATTGCGGCTGAGAATGGCAAAATATAAAGTTGTCGTTGGTGGCGATCAGTGTGATATTAAGTTTAAAAATTTGAAAAAAACTTATAAAAATATAAAAGTTCACACAAGTAAAACAGGTAGAAATAATATTACTTGGCCATATTTTGAATGCATAGACGAGATTTTTAATACTAGACCAGAAATCAGACTCATAAGTACAGATAGTGAAAAAGGTTTCCACGTTAATGAAACGACATCAGATGACGATGTCGATGACGGTATGTACTTAAGATAGAAGTAGGAAATGTACGAACAAATACATTTTTATTTTTAGATAATAATAATCTAGAGAAACAAAAAAAAAACAGTGTCCCAAAAGCCGGAGCGTGCCTATAAAAAACAAAAATTGGAACCTGATTGGCTGAAAGAATTCCGTGCTGAGGCAGAAAGAAGACAAAGAAAAAATGGAAGTAAATAAACAACTTCTCGTTGTTTTAGAGAAGTTAGTAAAAAACGAAAAGAAATAATAGTGTCTGGGTAATATCAGCAATTTCACGGAGAATTTGCTTTTAATTTTATTCAGTTGTGATAAAGTAAGTGCTCTTATATTAATTAAATCAGTGAATATCTCTTATTTATATATTTAACGATTTTTTCGTAACAGAAATTGTACTTTTTACAAAAATATGTATACTAGATGACAGATGTAGATACAGTGAACAGTAAATATATAAAAAGGTGTGATATTCACTGATAAAATAAGACATAATTTAGTGAGAATCCATGTTAATTTTTTGTTACTATTTGTATTCTGTAACACTTTCTACATGTATTTATAATATATTGTAACGTTTTTATTTATTTAGGTGAAGTGTAAAATTGCTTAAAACACTAATATTTATATAACTATATTTAATAAAAGAAATATGAATGTAAAGAATAATTAAAAATAACTAACACTAAGAATTAACAAATATAAACACTAATTAAGGAATAAAAATTATTAATAAAGACTTAAACACTAAGATAATTAATTTAAACAATTAGAACTACGCAATATTTTTTTCAACAATATTTATATCACTCTTTATTTATATCACTATCTATTTATTTATATCACCATCTGTTCACTACACGTATCTATACAAGACTGCCCCTCCCGATCTTTTGCTCGGGGTATTTAAGTAAAACATTTTATTCTGGAATATTCGCTGATTCCTTGGAAATCAGAACAATGGGGAGCGGACGGACGTTTTCTGACCTGTTCGCTAGCGGCCGCCGCCCGCGCCGCGACCCTGGGCTCGCTACATTGCCTCCTCCTTAGGACTGTTTCGTCCCGGAACAGTTCGTTATGACGAAATCTGCATGCATCACCCTTGGTGCATCTGGAAGTCTTGAAGAAGTAACAGTCGACGGTCCGTTTGAGCTCTTCTTGCCCGGTAGAGTTGAAGTTGCAGACTAGAATTTCCACTCCGGTAAAGCGGAAGATTGTTTCTAACATGCTTCTAACAATCCTCCAATCCAAACAATCTAGTCCACAGCCTATCTTCGGTACTGCCAGCTTCATGATGTCGTTCTTCAACAGATGGTTCTTCATGTCACACAGCGAGTCCCATAAATTGCGGTATGACGGCTTCTGATATGAGTATTGTTTCGTAACGAGATAGTAAATGTACCGCTTGTGTTCTACGTTATCATCCTTCAGTTGTAGCGTTTTCCCGACAGTTGGACGTTGGTTGGCCAGTTCTTGTACTCGTCCAAATTTTCTTTAAAAAACTGAAGCGATGCCGCGGGACATTTTAATGTCTTTGGTCAGTGGAATGGCTTTCCATAAAGTCTTCAAATGTAGGTTCCTCAGGTACAACCTGGCGAACCGTCGCTCCACGATGATCGTCAAAGTTATCACCAGCGAAAGGGGCTAACCGATTAAAGTGGACTACTCTCGGCTTTCCATTAGGTGTTTTCCTAATTCTGTAGACCACATCATTTATTCTCTTTACGATCTCGTAGGGACCTTCCCAATTCTTTTGTAGCTTCGGTGATAAGCCACGACGTCTCTGTGGATTATAAAGTCACACTAAATTCCCAGGTTGAAAACCACCTTTTTCAGCCTTGACGTCATACTGGTCCTTCATCCGATCGCTGGCACCTTGAATGTTTGTGCGGACTTGTTCATGGATGTCATTCATTCTTCTCCGTAAGTCCGTTACATAGATCTTCACCGGGTTTACTGCCAAATACCAGGTCGCATGGTAAGCGCAACTCCCGCCCGAATAAGATGTTAGCTGGTGTCTGCCCTGTTGTCGCATGCACGGATGAACGGTAAGCCAACAAGAACAGATGAAGATGTCGGTCCCAGTCTCGTTGATGGTTAGAGACTACCTTTGACAAATACCGATTTATTGTTCTATTCATCCGTTCAACTATGCCATCAGACTGCGGGTGTAATGCAGTAGTTCTGGTTTTCTTTATTCCTAATATCTTGCAGATATTTTGGAACAGAGCAGACTCGAAATTCCTTCCTTGGTCGGAATGTATCTCTCGCGGTACTCCAAATCGGCAGATGCATTCTTTCACCAAAACTTCAGCGACCGTTACGGCTTCCTGGTTGGGTAATGGGTAGGCCTCAACCCACTTAGTGAAGTAGTCCATTACTACCACTATATATTTATTTCCCTCGTCAGTTTCTAGGAATGGTCCGGCCACGTCAATCGCAATGCGTTCAAAGGGACTTCCAACGTTATATTGGCGCATTGGAGCTCTTCTTTTCCTATGTGGCCCGTTACTTCCCGCGCAGACCACACATTTCTTGCACCACTCTTTAACATCTTCTTTGCAATTTACCCAGTAAAATCGTTGGCGCACTCTCTCAAGGGTTTTATTCACTCCAAAATGTTCAGATCTGTCGTGGATCTCCTCCAATACTTCCGGAACTCTATTCCTAGGAATTATCAGCTGGGTCCTACTCACAGTACCTTCAGTATTCTCTATGACACGTTTCAGGAGGCCCCTTTTCAACCACAATAGAGTCCCACTGCGCCCAGTAAGATTTTACACTTTGTGAGTGTCGTGCAACATCTTCCCAAACTGGTCTGCTATCGCCACGTTTCCAATCCCGTATGATTTTCAAGTCCGAGTCATTCTCTTAATCCTTGCGAAGGTCTTCCGTTTGCCAACTATCATTCACTACTGTTGTTCTGGCGATGATAGAGAGTTTTTCTTCTAGACGACTGCAATGCTTGCATTCGTCCTGGCAAGGTCTTCTTGATAATGCGTCAGCATTACGATGGCTTGTACTTGCTCGATGCTCAAAAACGAAGTTATATTCTTGCAATTTTTCAATCCATCTAGCTGCCTGACCTTCAGGATTCTTAAATTGTAGCAGCCATTTGAGAGCAGCGTAGTCAGTTCTTATAAGAAATCTTCTACCGTACAAATATTTGTAGAAGTGCTCCACGGATTTCACGACAGCCAAAAGTTCTTTTCTGGTGACGCAATAATTCCTCTCTAGTTTTGACAAGGTCTTACTAAAATAGGCAATAACTTTCTCTTGTCCGTCTTGTATCTGGGAAAGAACGCCACCAATTCCAACGTTGCTGGCTTCTGTATCTAGAACGAATTCTCTTTCTGGTAAAGGATAACTTAGGACAGGTGCGCTTGTCAAGGAATATTTAATTTGTTTGAACGCAGTCCATCTCCCAGATAAATTTTCTGCCTTCTTCAGTAAGCCTTGTTAATGGTTTCGCTATGTTGGCAAATCCAGGTACATAACGTCGGTAGTATGTACAGAGACCAAGGAAACTTCTCAATTCATGTTTATCCCTCGGTACTGGCCAGTCACTCACAGCCCTTATTTTCTCCGGGTCTACTGCAATACCCTTACCAGAAACTACGTGTCCAAGATAATGAACTTCTTTTTGAAATAAGTGACACTTGTTTGGACTGAGCTTCAGGTTAGCCTTCCTCAATCTTTGGAAAACCTCTTCCAAGTTCTTCATGTGATCCTCGAACGTTTTTCCTACCACAATAATATCGTCGAGGTAAACCAAACATGTTTACCATGACAGTCCAGTCAACACGGTTTCCATAAGTCGTTCAAATGTTGCAGGGGCATTGCAGAGCCCAAATGACATAACAGTAAATTGCCACAGACCGGTACCGATGGTAAAAGCTGTCTTTTGGATCTAAATCCACTTGCCAGTATCCGCTCTTTAAATCAAGAGTAGAGAAAATCTTTGATCCTGCCAATGTGTCCAGAGTATCGTCTATTCGGGGTAGCGGGTAGCTATCCTTCTTCGTCACGTTGTTAAGTTGACGATAATCGACGCAAAATCTTGTAGATCTATCTTTCTTCTTCACTAGCACCACTGGTGAAGCCCATGGACTGCTTGAAGGTTCAGTCACACCTTCCATTCTCATGTCCTCTATAATTTCTTCCGCTTCATCCCGCTTAGCCAGTGGTAGTCTTCTTGCTGTTTGGCGGATGGGTCTTGCGTCGCCGGTGTCTATTTTATGATGGACTACATTGGTTCGTCCTTTGTCCTTCTTGTCAAATTGGAACACATCTTGAAAGGTCCCAATTAAGTTCTTAGCCTTGGTTTTCTGGTCGGCAGTCAAGTCCTGGAACGATGATGACAGCTTCTTGATTAGAATATCTAGAATTTCATAGGATGTGTTGTCTTTGGCCTTTACAGTTCGAATAATTGATGATACCGCTGAACATTCACCTACTACGGTCCCTTTTTTCAGTATAACGGGATAAAAATTTATGTTCATCACTCGAACTGGGATTATCTTGTCTGTTTTGAGCAAGGCTTTTCCAATTACAACTCCAGTCCCAGTTTTGGCATCATCGTTTTTCGGCTGGAGCATGACAATGTTTCCCTCACAGAAGCTACCCTCTAGCTGTGCTTCCACGATTGACTCACTCCGTTCTGGGAGGGTGACATCTTCCGTTATCAATACTCGCATGGCATTGTCATCTAGTGGATTTAATACCAGTTCTTCATCATTGACCATCATCACTCCATTCTTCAGGTCAAGTTTAAATCCATGCTTTTTCATAATGTCCATGCCGAGAATGAATTCATCTTCTTTATCCAACAGTGATGCTGAAATCTATTTCTCCAGATGCGGTAGCTTATTCTCCGGTGGCTATGCGTATCTGCCACTTTGTTGGAAGTAGGTGTTTTCTGCATATTTCTCTTGCTACGTCGGGTCTGATTATTGTTTTTGTCGCACCCGTATCCAACAACATTTTAAGCGGCCTTCTGACGATAGAGCTGTCTACATAGATGCTGTTAGCTTGATGATGAATGGATGCGACATAACTAATAGATTTTGGGGCTACTGGTTTACGGGTCGACGATTGCCCCTTCGCATCAACCCGACTTAGTTTCCCGACTCATTTTTATCCTTTCTTGGTTCTGCTTTCTTCTGTTGTTTTCTGCAGAGCCTTTGCGGGTGACCTAATTCATCTTATCCTGTCGTCTTGTGTGTCTTCAATCCTCTCAGCATCGATATTTCGCACTCTTGATTGGTTGCGTGAAGCTTGTTTTGCAGCTTCATGATCTATGGCATATAAAAGTGCATCAACCAGAGTTTTTGGTCGAGCCAATCGTAGTGCCTGCTGAGTTTCATTGTCTCGGACTCCATAAATAAATGCTTGTGTAGCTAGGCATTCCAAAACGCTGTCAGGAGCTGTGGGATGTGCGAGACGAACTAAACGAGCTATATCAGCTTCGAATTCTTGAAGGTTTTCTTTAGAACTCTGATATCGGTTCCTCAGTTGTGTCTGGTACACTTGCTCCAGATGCGCATTGCCATATCGCATATCCAATCTCTTAACAAGTTGTTCGTAATCTTCTTGTTCATCTTCTTTTTACGTTTGTAGGATATCGATGGCTTCTCCACGTAGCGAAACTGTCAGCGCAGTAGCTTTTTCTTTGGAAGTCCAGCTATTTGCTTTGGCAGCAGCTTCTTGTCATCAAATTCTGGTGTTTTTATATAGATTCTGGAACTATTTTCTTTTTCTGGCTTCTTTTCTTGAATCTCATCCGTCTTAACTATATCAGGATTTGAAACCGCTGGTGACGTTATTTTGGAGACATTTTTCTGTAGTTCCAAAATCCTCATCTTTTAGATTTTTCAAATTTTCTTCTATTTTTTCTTCTAATTTCTCTTCTAAATTTCTAGAACTTTCTTTCAATTGCTCTTTAAGTTGTTCGTTTAGTTTCCCTTCCAAAGTTCTAGAATTTTCCATCATTTTTTTTTATAAAGTGCTAGAATTTTCTTCCAACTTTTCTAAGTTTTCCAACTTTTCTAGAATTTTACTAACACCACCCGATGTATCGAATAAGAAGTCATCAGGATTTTCACCAGCTTCTTCTAGGGCTTGCCGTAAACGAAGTTGTAAAACAGACTTGGTTCCCGATGTCTCCAACTCTCGTTCTTCAAGCTCTCTCTTGAGATCGGCCACTTTTAATTCACTTAATTTTACTTTGTACATCGCCATATTATTTATTTTTATTAACACTTCACAGTTTTTAACCCCACACCTGACACCAATTGTAACGTTTTTATTTATTTAGGTGAAGTGTAAAATTGATTAAAACACTAATATTTATATAACTATGTTTAATAATATTTTAAATGAACTGAAAAACAATATAATAGATTTTAAACCAATAAACGAAAGAATGGCCTACTTTAGAATAGATACGACACCTTTCAAAATATTAATCTTAAATATATATGCTCCAACAGAGAATGCGAAACCGGAAGAAAAAGAAACGTTCTATGAAGTGTTAGAAGAAGAAATTGAAAAAATGCCAAAAGAAGATACAATAATTGTATTAGGAGACTTTAATGCCCAAATAGGGAAGGAAGACTATATACAGCAAGTAGCAGGAAGACACACAATACATGACAATACAAATGATAACGGACAAAAACTATGCAGACTAGCAACAAGAACAAATCTGATAATAAGCAGCACAAAATTTAAACACCGGAGAGAATATAAAATAACATGGATATCACCAGATCAACAAACGCAGACACAAATAGACCATATACTTATAACAAGAAGAAAACAATCATCAGTAACGGATATAAGAACCTACAGAGGAGCATGCGCAGATTCGGACCACTTTATGGTAGCAGCAACCCTAAGACAAAAAGTGAAAAGAACATCAAAAAATAGTAGTAAAAAAATAAAATGGAATACAGAAAATCTGAATAATGAAAGTATAAGAGAGAAATATATACAAGAACTAGATAAAAATCTAAAAGAAGTAATAAATTATGAAGATGACATAGAAACAAAATGGAATGGTATAAAGACATGCATACAGGAAGCAAGTCAAAAATGGGTAGGAAAAGAAAAACAAGATAAAAGAAAATACTGGTATAATGACGAATGTAAGAAAATGGCAGATAAAAAGAAAAATGCAAGAATAAAACGGATACAAACAAAAAAAAATGAAGACAAACAACTATATGAAAAAATAAGAAACGAATGCAACAAAACTATAAGAAAAAACAAGAGAGAATGGACAGAGAATCAGATTAAAGAAATAGAAGAAGAAAGGCAGAAAAGAAATACAAAAAGATTTTACAAACAAATTCAAGCACAAAATAAAACACAGAAAATCAAAGTACATGGCATAAAAAATATAAATGGGAGAATAGCAGAAAACGAACAAGAATATAAACAAATTTGGATTAACCACTTTAAAGATTTATTAACAGATACACAAGATGAAAATGAATTTGAAACCCAAAACAATGAACAAGATAGGATAGTAGAAGAGCCAACGCTAAAAGAAGTACAAGAAATAATAAAAAAATGTCACAATGGAAAAACACCAGGTAAAGATGGAATAAATATTGAATTAATAAAATATGGAGGGGTAGTCTTGCAACAACAAATATACGAACTCATAAAGAAAATATGGAGAGATGAAAAGATGCCAAAAGAATGGCAATCTGGACAAATAGTGACAATTCATAAAAAAGGTGACCAGCAAGTATGTAAAAACTACAGAGGTATTACTATGTTGAATACGGTATATAAAATACTATCCACATTAATACAAAGGAGATTAGTAAATGCAGAAAATAACATAATTGGAAAATATCAATGTGGATTCAGTAAAGGCAGATCAACAACAGACGCCATACATACAGTCAAACAAATAATTGAAAAATCAGTTGAATACAATCTGAATATAGAAATGCTATTTATTGATTTCCAGCAAGCTTTTGACTCCATTTAAAGAAAAAAGCTTATGACACTACTTGAGGAGCTAAATATACCAGCAAAATTAAGAACACTAATCTCGATGACAATGAGGAAAAATAAAATAAGCATTATAACACAAAAAGGGGAGACAGAAGAGATCGAGATAAATAAAGGGGTCAGACAAGGAGATGCGCTGTCGGCAACATTGTTCAACCTAGCTTTAGAAAATGTACTTAGAAAAATAAATAAAGGAACGCTTAGAACACGAGGAGGACAAATAATAGCAAATGCCGACGACATAGTTATTGCAACGAAGAACAGGAATATAATGATAGAAATGCTGCAAGAAATAATGGTCGAAGGAGATAAAATAGAATTAAAAATCAACGAAGCAAAAACCAAAATAATGCTGCTAGGAAAGAATGCTGAAAACAAAGGAATAAAAATCGGAGAACACACATTTGAACAAGTAGATACGTTTAAATATCTAGGAATTATGTTATCAAGTAAAGGAGAAAAAGAAACAGAAATTAAGGAAAAGATTATAGCAACAAGTAGAGTTTTTTACGCAAATAAAAAAATATTAAAAAGCAAACTATTAACAAAAAATACCAAAATCAGAATATACAAATCAATAATAACACCAATAACATTATACGCAGCTGAAACAATCACAATGACAAAAAAAGAAGAAGAAGATCTAAAAATAATGGAACGCAAAATAATACGAACAATTCTAGGACCAATCAAGGTATCAGAAAATGAATACAGAATAAGAATGAACCATGAAATAGAACAAGAATTAGAAGGAGAAAATATAGTGAAAAAAATTAAACAACAAAGAATGAGATGGCTTGGCCATGTATGGAGAGCAGAAGAAAGGGATACAATAAGATCAATAGTCGAGTGGAGCCCAGGCGGAAGAAGAAGACGAGGCAGGCCCAGATCAACATGGCTGAGAGAAGTGGAATCTAAAAGCAGCTGGAATTAGCAACTGGAAGAATAAAACAAGAGATAGGGAGTTGTGGAGGAATATTATAAAGAACATCTAAGAAACAGGAACGGAGATTGATCGAACTGGGATTATCTTGTCTGTTTTGAGCAAGGCTTTTCCAATTACAACTCCAGTCCCAGTTTTGGCATCATCGTTTTTCGGCTGGAGCATGACAATGTTTCCCTCACAGAAGCTACCCTCTAGCTGTGCTTCCACGATTGACTCACTCCGTTCTGGGAGGGTGACATCTTCCGTTATCAATACTCGCATGGCATTGTCATCTAGTGGATTTAATACCAGTTCTTCATCATTGACCATCATCACTCCATTCTTCAGGTCAAGTTTAAATCCATGCTTTTTCATAATGTCCATGCCGAGAATGAATTCATCTTCTTTATCCAACAGTGATGCTGAAATCTATTTCTCCAGATGCGGTAGCTTATTCTCCGGTGGCTATGCGTATCTGCCACTTTGTTGGAAGTAGGTGTTTTCTGCATATTTCTCTTGCTACGTCGGGTCTGATTATTGTTTTTGTCGCACCCGTATCCAACAACATTTTAAGCGGCCTTCTGACGATAGAGCTGTCTACATAGATGCTGTTAGCTTGATGATGAATGGATGCGACATAACTAATAGATTTTGGGGCTACTGGTTTACGGGTCGACGATTGCCCCTTCGCATCAACCCGACTTAGTTTCCCGACTCCTTTTTATCCTTTCTTGGTTCTGCTTTCTTCTGTTGTTTTCTGCAGAGCCTTTGCGGGTGACCTAATTCATCTTATCCTGTCGTCTTGTGTGTCTTCAATCCTCTCAGCATCGATATTTCGCACTCTTGATTGGTTGCGTGAAGCTTGTTTTGCAGCTTCATGATCTATGGCATATAAAAGTGCATCAACCAGAGTTTTTGGTCGAGCCAATCGTAGTGCCTGCTGAGTTTCATTGTCTCGGACTCCATAAATAAATGCTTGTGTAGCTAGGCATTCCAAAACGCTGTCAGGAGCTGTGGGATGTGCGAGACGAACTAAACGAGCTATATCAGCTTCGAATTCTTGAAGGTTTTCTTTAGAACTCTGATATCGGTTCCTCAGTTGTGTCTGGTACACTTGCTCCAGATGCGCATTGCCATATCGCATATCCAATCTCTTAACAAGTTGTTCGTAATCTTCTTGTTCATCTTCTTTTTACGTTTGTAGGATATCGATGGCTTCTCCACGTAGCGAAACTGTCAGCGCAGTAGCTTTTTCTTTGGAAGTCCAGCTATTTGCTTTGGCAGCAGCTTCTTGTCATCAAATTCTGGTGTTTTTATATAGATTCTGGAACTATTTTCTTTTTCTGGCTTCTTTTCTTGAATCTCATCCGTCTTAACTATATCAGGATTTGAAACCGCTGGTGACGTTATTTTGGAGACATTTTTCTGTAGTTCCAAAATCCTCATCTTTTAGATTTTTCAAATTTTCTTCTATTTTTTCTTCTAATTTCTCTTCTAAATTTCTAGAACTTTCTTTCAATTGCTCTTTAAGTTGTTCGTTTAGTTTCCCTTCCAAAGTTCTAGAATTTTCCATCATTTTTTTTTATAAAGTGCTAGAATTTTCTTCCAACTTTTCTAAGTTTTCCAACTTTTCTAGAATTTTACTAACACCACCCGATGTATCGAATAAGAAGTCATCAGGATTTTCACCAGCTTCTTCTAGGGCTTGCCGTAAACGAAGTTGTAAAACAGACTTGGTTCCCGATGTCTCCAACTCTCGTTCTTCAAGCTCTCTCTTGAGATCGGCCACTTTTAATTCACTTAATTTTACTTTGTACATCGCCATATTATTTATTTTTATTAACACTTCACAGTTTTTAACCCCACACCTGACACCAATTGTAACGTTTTTATTTATTTAGGTGAAGTGTAAAATTGATTAAAACACTAATATTTATATAACTATGTTTAATAATATTTTAAATGAACTGAAAAACAATATAATAGATTTTAAACCAATAAACGAAAGAATGGCCTACTGTAGAATAGATACGACACCTTTCAAAATATTAATCTTAAATATATATGCTCCAACAGAGAATGCGAAACCGGAAGAAAAAGAAACGTTCTATGAAGTGTTAGAAGAAGAAATTGAAAAAATGCCAAAAGAAGATACAATAATTGTATTAGGAGACTTTAATGCCCAAATAGGGAAGGAAGACTATATACAGCAAGTAGCAGGAAGACACACAATACATGACAATACAAATGATAACGGACAAAAACTATGCAGACTAGCAACAAGAACAAATCTGATAATAAGCAGCACAAAATTTAAACACCGGAGAGAATATAAAATAACATGGATATCACCAGATCAACAAACGCAGACACAAATAGACCATATACTTATAACAAGAAGAAAACAATCATCAGTAACGGATATAAGAACCTACAGAGGAGCATGCGCAGATTCGGACCACTTTATGGTAGCAGCAACCCTAAGACAAAAAGTGAAAAGAACATCAAAAAATAGTAGTAAAAAAATAAAATGGAATACAGAAAATCTGAATAATGAAAGTATAAGAGAGAAATATATACAAGAACTAGATAAAAATCTAAAAGAAGTAATAAATTATGAAGATGACATAGAAACAAAATGGAATGGTATAAAGACATGCATACAGGAAGCAAGTCAAAAATGGGTAGGAAAAGAAAAACAAGATAAAAGAAAATACTGGTATAATGACGAATGTAAGAAAATGGCAGATAAAAAGAAAAATGCAAGAATAAAACGGATACAAACAAAAAAAAATGAAGACAAACAACTATATGAAAAAATAAGAAACGAATGCAACAAAACTATAAGAAAAAACAAGAGAGAATGGACAGAGAATCAGATTAAAGAAATAGAAGAAGAAAGGCAGAAAAGAAATACAAAAAGATTTTACAAACAAATTCAAGCACAAAATAAAACACAGAAAATCAAAGTACATGGCATAAAAAATATAAATGGGAGAATAGCAGAAAACGAACAAGAATATAAACAAATTTGGATTAACCACTTTAAAGATTTATTAACAGATACACAAGATGAAAATGAATTTGAAACCCAAAACCATGAACAAGATAGGATAGTAGAAGAGCCAACGCTAAAAGAAGTACAAGAAATAATAAAAAAATGTCACAATGGAAAAACACCAGGTAAAGATGGAATAAATATTGAATTAATAAAATATGGAGGGGTAGTCTTGCAACAACAAATATACGAACTCATAAAGAAAATATGGAGAGATGAAAAGATGCCAAAAGAATGGCAATCTGGACAAATAGTGACAATTCATAAAAAAGGTGACCAGCAAGTATGTAAAAACTACAGAGGTATTACTATGTTGAATACGGTATATAAAATACTATCCACATTAATACAAAGGAGATTAGTAAATGCAGAAAATAACATAATTGGAAAATATCAATGTGGATTCAGTAAAGGCAGATCAACAACAGACGCCATACATACAGTCAAACAAATAATTGAAAAATCAGTTGAATACAATCTGAATATAGAAATGCTATTTATTGATTTCCAGCAAGCTTTTGACTCCATTTAAAGAAAAAAGCTTATGACACTACTTGAGGAGCTAAATATACCAGCAAAATTAAGAACACTAATCTCGATGACAATGAGGAAAAATAAAATAAGCATTATAACACAAAAAGGGGAGACAGAAGAGATCGAGATAAATAAAGGGGTCAGACAAGGAGATGCGCTGTCGGCAACATTGTTCAACCTAGCTTTAGAAAATGTACTTAGAAAAATAAATAAAGGAACGCTTAGAACACGAGGAGGACAAATAATAGCAAATGCCGACGACATAGTTATTGCAACGAAGAACAGGAATATAATGATAGAAATGCTGCAAGAAATAATGGTCGAAGGAGATAAAATAGAATTAAAAATCAACGAAGCAAAAACCAAAATAATGCTGCTAGGAAAGAATGCTGAAAACAAAGGAATAAAAATCGGAGAACACACATTTGAACAAGTAGATACGTTTAAATATCTAGGAATTATGTTATCAAGTAAAGGAGAAAAAGAAACAGAAATTAAGGAAAAGATTATAGCAACAAGTAGAGTTTTTTACGCAAATAAAAAAATATTAAAAAGCAAACTATTAACAAAAAATACCAAAATCAGAATATACAAATCAATAATAACACCAATAACATTATACGCAGCTGAAACAATCACAATGACAAAAAAAGAAGAAGAAGATCTAAAAATAATGGAACGCAAAATAATACGAACAATTCTAGGACCAATCAAGGTATCAGAAAATGAATACAGAATAAGAATGAACCATGAAATAGAACAAGAATTAGAAGGAGAAAATATAGTGAAAAAAATTAAACAACAAAGAATGAGATGGCTTGGCCATGTATGGAGAGCAGAAGAAAGGGATACAATAAGATCAATAGTCGAGTGGAGCCCAGGCGGAAGAAGAAGACGAGGCAGGCCCAGATCAACATGGCTGAGAGAAGTGGAATCTAAAAGCAGCTGGAATTAGCAACTGGAAGAATAAAACAAGAGATAGGGAGTTGTGGAGGAATATTATAAAGAACATCTAAGAAACAGGAACGGAGATTGATCCACTCCAATAAAATTGGATCTAGAAAGCTTCGAAGGAAGCGGCGCAACCCCATGGGGGTGCTAAGCCACTATATATATATATATATATATATATATATATATATATATATATATATATATATATATGTTTAATAAAAGAAATGTGAGTATAAAGAATAATTTAAAATAACTAACACTAAGAATTAACAAATATAAACACTAATTAAGGACTAACAATTATTAATAAAGACTTAAACACTAAGATAATTTATTTAAACAATTAGAACTACGCAATATTTATTTCAACAATATTTATATCACTCTTTATTTATATCACTATCTATTTATTTATATCACCATCTGTTCACTACACGTATCTATACAAGACTGCCCCTCCCGATCTTTTGCTCGGGGTATTTAAGTAAAACATTTTATTCTGGAATATTCGCTGATTCCTTGGAAATCAGAACAATGGGGAGCGGACGGACGTTTTCTGACCTGTTCGCTAGCGGCCGCCGCCCGCGCCCCGGCCCTGGGCTCGCTACAATATGTATATTTATTTATACTATTTTATTTTCTACTCCACAATAGATCCGCTATTTCTTGTTTTTTCATATTATCATTTCTGTTTGGGTCATCATCACGTTCTGCATTGTGATCGAGCTGACAGTCTAAATCAATATCACTTTCATTCAAAGAGTCGTCTAAATTAATACATAAATTATGTAGGATGCAGCATGTAATAATTATTAGCTGTATGCGCTCTGTTCGATATATTTCTATCATTTTCAGACGTCTAAATCTCCCTTTCAATCTGCCAATTGTCTGTTCTATATACACTCTGGTTGATGAATGTATATAATTATAATGTTTCTGTTTTGCCGTTAAATGGCCATTGTCTTTAAAAGTTGTCAACAATGTATTTGTGTTTTTATATGCTGAGTCACCCAATATATGTACACCATGTATTTTTTTTGTAAATGTAAATTTAGAAAAAATGTATGTATTATTATTTCAAATGTATTTTGTAAATAAAAATTATTTACCTAATATTTTTCATGGAATCGAGAACAATATTTTCAGTATGATTATTAAATTTTTTTCTCAAACAAGTAAAAATATGGAAACAGTTAACTTAAATATTCTATCTAGAAATTTTTAGTGGACATGATCCCTAAAATCAAACGCGTAACGGTGAGAATCTATAAAAATTCTAACTTTATTTTGCATAAAGCCATATTTATGACCTTGCTGTCAATTTGTCCATGCAGAATTTATATCTTTCTTTGTCTTTTTCTTAAGTTTATTAGCTGCTATTTGTGTTCTTTGTTCGTTTGAAAATTTAAACAAATTTCAAATATATTTTAAAATTATGCAGTCCCACGAGATTATTTTTCAGTATCAAAGAAAACAGAAATTTTAAAAGTTTGAACTGTCTTAAAAATATTATTTTAAAACATAATTAATTTTCTATAATAAATTTCTAAATAAAACATCATTTCCTCAAACTTATTTTCTTGTTAAGGTGGACCTATATAAATCAATTAAATAGGAAATAAGTTGTATAAAAATTACCATTTCATCAGTAAATCTGAAAATGAATTAAATTCCTGCCTTCCCAACTTTATTTCTCAACTTTTAAATCTGAATGAATTCCCGCCTCTCAAATTTCCCCCTCCTCAACGCACAGTTTAATCATTGGTCGCATTCATAAGAAGTAACTGTTACCGCTACGCTCCGTTGCCAACTGTTGGGTCCTTATAAATGTATCGCTCTTTCAAATGTCAAGAGAACTGTCAATAATCAAAAAACTTTTGCAGTGCAAGTAGTTAATAAAGAATTAATATGGAGACGGAGAGTGAAACATATTCTATGTTATACGAATATGAAGGGTCCACGTTTGAAGTAAATACAAGCGCAGAAGAGCATGAACCGATGCAAGGTATGTATGTATACCATATGTTTAACTTAGGTACTGTATACTTAATATAAACTTTTATGATTTATTTCTAGATCCAGACTATTTTGAGAATTATATACAAACCTATAATTCGAATAAATCGATAGCGAATGATGAACCAACTTCTCAAGAAAATATACATGGCAAGTATTAAAATATTATTTTTTTTCTGAGTTTAACGAGACCATATTTTACTATAATATATAGTGCAATATGGTGTATCATATATATAGTTCAATTTAAATTTTTAATAAAAATGTCTAAAGTATTATACTTTCCAATATGCAAATGGACGAGATCAACTCAATGTAAAGTAAACGCAAATGATCTACTTATCCAATAGAGGTAATTATTTTTGTTTAATGGCTGGCTTTAAATAACAATAACGGACTATTCCTTTGCTTTGTGGGTCAAATATGTATTGAATGGTGTAAATTGTATTAATTTTAAGTATTTCCTAATTGACTAAAATAATTAACCCTAAAGATTTGTATTTGGTTATTATAGTTGTACTGCTTGCTTATGTAAAGGAATAAATGTGTATGCAATGTACATCATAATTATTGTACATCTGTTTTAGGTACAGAATTTTCTTGGGGCAGAAAAAGCACTGTGCTGTTGATTGAACAGTACAAATTGCATAAACATAAATTTAGAGACCCAAAAATTAAGAAAAAAGGTATTTGGAATTTAATAAAAACAGAATTTTAAAGAATGGGTTACATGGTTACCGATGAAATTCTGGACCGTAAATGGATAAATTTAAAGAAGACATATACCGGCATCAAAACAAACGTTAAAAGTACCGGTAGAGGAAGAATATCCTGGGACTATTTTGAGTCCTTTGAAGACATTTATCGGGACTATAAAACCATAAATGTACCAAAAACTTTATCAACGATGCCGGTTATGAAACAAGGACAAGCTAGTGTAAAGGCTGCTACACCACCTTTTACCTCACCATTTTTTTGTGAGGCCAGTACTGCTACATGCAGTCAGTATTCTGCAGCTGCTGTACCTCTTATCTCATCTCGTGAGGGCAGTACTCCGTCGGAAATCGGAAATAATACTGACTTTGCAATCTGTTACGACTTCGCAATCTGTTACATCTTCGCAGACACCTAGTGGGTCCTCTACTCCACGTAGTGCTACAGCAGGAAAAATGAGCGCGCTTTACAGATATAGAAAGCGCCAAGAAGAAATTGAGGAAAGAAGAATCGACGAGATAAGATTACTTCGCGTGGCCATTGAAGACAGTAATAATATACAAAGAAAAAGGAATGAGAATTTTTTGAATACCAATCCGCCTATTATCTTTCAACGTTATATTGTTTTCTTGAACATCATAGTCATCATTATCGTTGTCGTATTCATCTTCGAATTGTATGTCAAGTACTTTAATCTTCTGAACTTTCCTTTCAGTCTCCCAAATGCCCTCTCTATTACAGAGCGTATCGAACTTAATTTTGTATTATAACGAATTTGATCTTCGTTGAGATGGCCATTATCTCTAAATGGTGTTAATAAATTTGCCATAACGGGATACGCTGAATCGCCTATTAAGTGACAATCTTGTGGCAGTAAAGGATTGTTTTCATTTATTAATTGCGTATAAATAGGACTGCTCCGAAAAACACGTGCATCATGAACTCTTCCTGGAAATCCTACATGAATATCGATAAATAATCGCTGATGATTACATATTCCTAATAAAATAAATTCATCATTTTTATCATATTTCACAAAAGGAAATCGATAATTATACCTTGTAGAATAATTGAATGGGTTTGTTTGCGATTGTAATAGTCATTTGCGTTATGAATGGGTTGTTTTATTGGAATGTGGCATCCATCTATGGCTCCCACTACTCCAGGAAATCCACGGGAACGTTCGTGGAAAACCTACAACAATTGAAAGCATTCGATAAAATATATAACATAATTACGGTCGTTTGCATCAACAAAGTTAAAATTGACAAATATAAATCAAATATTTGATAGAAATATAAAATGTCCCATTTGAAATTTAAATTTGATTTACTTTTATTTATTCAAATCGGGTATGTTCAAAACTTTACCAGTGTAAATGTGCATTAAATAGTTTAATACATACCGCAATAGCATCGTCATGGTTATTTGGCCAAATTATATTTTGTTCTCGTATACCGACTAGTATCCCAATGACTTCTTTAAATACTTCACAGGCCGTGCTTCTTGGGAATCCAAAACGATCTCCAGCAGCTAAAAATGTTTCCGGTTTTGCCAGGATCCATATGGTAAACAATTTTTTTTTTCTCTAGGAATCGTCCTCGGTTGAAGGCCATTGTTTCCAAGTACCATGACTAAAAAAATGTATAAACATATTTCAGTGTCTTACCTCAAAACACTGCCTAGACACTCGGAAATGTTCTACAAACAAGTCTCCCATATATAATGGAATGGTTTCCTCGAAGTAATTTCTGTTCCGAGGAATAAAATTTCTGTCATTGACAACGTTGAAATCTACACGTTCTGCAAGATCTAGAGCAATCAAACCAATTACTTCGTTATTTGGAAATCCTTGATCAAGCTCTAGCAATGCAATTGCATGTAAATCCATATTTAAAGGCGAATATATATATATATATATATATATATATATATATATATATATATATATATATATACTTGTAATATATATATATATATATATATATATATATATATATATATATACTTGTAATATATATATATATATATATATATATATTCGCCTTTAAATATGGATTTACATGCATTACTACATATATATATATATATATATATAAACAACTGTAACTGTACCAAACAGTTAACAAACAACTATTTTCAAATTACTACAAATTATTTTATTCTTACAAAAACTTACCACTTGTCACTTATCACGCCTCATTGTACACAATCCGCCATTAACGGTAACATGTTCCCAAAAAGTATATATATAATCTTTTTTTTTTAAATCTCGTGATATCCTTGCGGGTATAGAGATTGTTTTGTATTTCTTATTTTATTGTATTTATTAGCTCTTTCCATTTTGTTCTGTTTCTAGCGATTTCTCTTGCATTTTTCCATTTGATGTTATTTGTTTTTAGTAGTTCTTGTACGCTATTATCCCAAGTCTTCTGTGGTCTTCCTCTTTTGTTCTTTTTTACCATTCTTGTTTTTCATACTATTTTTGTCTGTCTGTCCTCCGGCATTCTTATTAGGTGACCAAACCAAGCAAGTTGTTTCTTTTCTATTGAGTTTTGTATGCTTTCTATTTGTAGTTTCTTTATAATGTGTTCATTCCTGATTTTGTCGATCCTTGTGACGCCTATTACTCTTCTCAAATATCTCATTTCTGCCGCTTGTAGTTTGCTACTCAATTTCTGATTTAATGTCCATGTTTCGCTTCCATGTATTAATATTGGTCTATATATTGTTTTATAAAGTATCATTTTTGTTTTTTCTGTTATTTCTCTATTGTTTAATATTACGTTGTTAAGGCTGTAGTAGCTTTTACTTGCTTTCAATATTCTACTATTTATTTCGTCTTCCAGATTTCCTTTATTGTTCATTGTTACTCCTAGGTATGAGAATGTTTCTACCTGTTCTATTTGTATTCCATTTATTATTATGTTTGTATCTGTTTCCTCTCCCGATATTACCATTATTTTTGTTTTTCCGCTGTTTATGGTCTTATTATGTTTCATTAGTTCTTCATTCCATATGTTTATATTGTTTTGCATGTCTTTTTCGTTTTTCGCTAGTATGGCTAGGTCGTCTGCGAAGGCACATTCCGATACTGTTATTCTTTTTAGATTGTGATATCTTACTTCTACTTTTTTTGTTCTGTCTTTAATTTTTTTTAAGATATTATCTAAGAAAATTATGAAAAGTAGTGGGAGTAATGCTCCTCCTTGTCTTAGTCCTTGTGTCGTTCTAAATTCCTCAGATGTCTCGTTTCCAGTTCTTATATAGTTGGATGTATTTTTGTATATACTTTTAACTGCTTCTATTAACTGTATACTAATTTGTCTTTGTGTTAATATTTCCCACATTTTTTCATTTGGTACTTTATCGAATGCTTTTTCAAGATCTACAAATGTTATTAAGAGTTTACCATCTTGTCTTATTGTTGATTCGATTAGTTTTCTTAAAGTGAATATATGGTCTTGTGTAGAATGTCCTTTCCTGAACCCGCTTTGAGCTTTCTCCATTGATGATTCTGTTTCTTTTCTCAGCTTTCCTTCAAGAATTGCCTCATATATTTTGGCAGTTGTACATAACAGTGATATTCCCCTGTAATTATTGCAGTTTCTATTATCTCCCTTTTTGTGTATAGGGAATATCACTGCTATTTCCCAGTCCCGTGGTATTTTTCTAAGTACCCATATTCTGTTCATCATCTCTAATAATATTTGTTCTCCTTCTTTCCCCATATATTTTAGTTGCTCTGCTTTGATGTTGTCGTGTCCTGCCGATTTGCCATTTTTTAGTTTTCTTAATACTCTAGCCAGTTCTTCCTGTGTTATTACTTCCTTTTCATCATTAATGCTTTCATTCTTAGTCGCTGTGTTTTCGTGTTCAGTATTTTCGCTTGTGTTATTATTTTCTTCTAATAATTTCCAAAAAGTAGCGTATTTGAAAACTGCTATAAAACATTGCCGACCGATCTGAGCGTAGCGGAAAAGTAGCGCTCAATTTGTAAGAAATATCGGTAACTGTTCCACAACTGTTACGTCTTATGAATGCGACCATTCCTAACGTTACATGAAAAAGCGTGTAGCTATACGCAGCGATTTTGTGTTAAGTAGCCAATTTTTAAGTAAGTATTTATTATAATAATTTATAAATAATGAAAATGCACGTTTGATAATTATACTAACAAACTGTGCTATGTGCAAATGCTTAAGAAAAGAATTGTGCATCATATGTGATTAGATTTTATGTATAACCTAAAATGTTATAAAATCAACCATTATTTTACAATTCCTATTTCTCAAATTAGTTCTTTTAATATTGCCTTTTTCGAAATTTTATTTCATTTTTAATTTTAAACTTATTATATGGTTGTTGGGGAAAATGTCAGATTACATAAATGTGTGCAATTCTGTTGGGCTGCACCATATACCTAATAACTAAGATAATAGGTATATGGGCTGCACCATCACCGTACTTAGTACTTGGTGTATTTCTTTTAAAAGTAGATATTAATGCTAAAAGAAAAGCTTGTAATAATATATATATATATATATATATATATATATATATATATATATATATACCTAAGTAATTAATAGTTTCATTAGTAATATTTATATTTTAATTAAATTTTTTATGAATAAAAGTTTTAAATGTCAGAGGGCGTGTTTCTCCGAATGTATGTAAAAATACATAACTTATGTAGGTAAGATTTGACGGGTACTACAGTCTGCTTCGCAGTAACGTGCAGCGATTATACGTGTTTCACGGATAAATGCGATAAATTAAAGATCTTTAAGTAAGTGTTTGCATAATTTATTAATAATGAAACTTCACATTTGATAATTATTGTAGTTACTAATAAAATATGAGTTTAATAATGAAACTGCACGTTTAATGATACTTAATTTTGCTTACTAACAATTTGGGGGTAAATGCTTAAAAAATTAATGCTATCATATGTGATTTAGATAATTTAGCCTAAAATTATTTTATGGAACTAATCATAATTATACATTCCATTTTATAATACTTAAAGAAAATGCTTGTAACATTGTTCAATGTAAAATTTAAATTTTTATAATTAAATATTGTTTTAGGTTTTGACGATAATAATCAGAGGTATGCACTGCAAAATTTGTGCAATATCATTCTCAACTCCTACACTTTATTTTAAGCATACAAGCATCGAAATGTTCCTAATTTTATATTTACATGTCATTTTTCTAAATGTGAAAAACAATTTCGTAAATATTATAGTTATAAATCCCATGTATTACGTACACATAGTAGCCTTGCGGGCCACATGATATGTTTGAACACAAGTAATATTTTTACATGCAAATCTTGCAAGTTATCTTTTAGTTCTGTTACCATGTTGGTGAAGCACATAATTATGTGGGCACATTAATAATGGAGAACAAATACCTTTTTCCAATTATAAAGTGTTCTAAAAAAATATACAAAAATAGTTCTACATTTCGTTCACATATGACGAGAACACATTACAAATTAATACACAAAATTCCACAAGAAGACACTGTTTATAATTTCGGTGATACTACCTCAACTACTGAAGTATTACAAATTAATTCAGGTAATCTCTTTTCCGAGAATGTGATTTGTAATTATAATTGTTGTATAAATAATGAATCTGATTCTTTTAATGATTTACAAAATAATATAGAGAAAGATATAGCACTTTTTTTTCTTAAAACTACAGTGCAAATATTTAGTTCCACTCAATGTAATCCAAGATATTTTCGAAAATATGTGTGAATTATTTACTAGTATTAGTACGTTTTTTAAAAAATGATTAATATTAAATCTTGAGCAAAACAAATTATTTACTAAAGATATTGAAAAAGTTCTCAACAATATCTTCGATTCAAGTTTAAATTGTTCTGCCTTAAATTCTAAGTACAAAAGAAATATTTATTTTAAAGAAAATTTTGGTTACGTTGAACCGGAAACTATTAAATTAGGAAGAAATAATGAACATAAAATGTGCTATTATCATTATATTCCAATTACTAAAACTCTAGAAAATTTACTTTGTAATAAAGATATTTTAGAACAGTACACAAAATCATTTTCTAACAATATTTCTTCAGTTGATGTTTATGAAGATTTTTTCGGATGGTTCAAACTTTAAAAATAATAATTTCTACAGGGATAATCCAGAAGCAATAACAATTATTTTATTTCAAGATGCAGTAGAGTTGTGTAATCCTTTAGGGTCTTCTAAAGGAAAACATAAACTCTTGGCAGTGTATATGATTGTTGGAAACTTAAATAAATTTAATCGAAAAAAAAAATGAATCAATTCAGCTTGTTCACATTGTTCAGTTTAATGAAAAACATGTTAAAAATTTTGGTTATAATAAAATATTTGCACCAATTATTCACGATATTAAATCATTGGAAAATTATGGCATTGAAGTAATTATTGACGGAAATAAGAAGAAAATTTTTGGTACCCTTTTTGTTATATGTGGTGACAATTTGGGTAGTAATGGCTTAGCAAGTTTATCAGAAAACTTTAGTCGGAGTGAGTACTATTGCAGATTTTCTTAATGAAAAGATCAGAATTTCCTCATAATAACTTTAAAAGTTTAGTCCGAAATAAAGTAGAATATATGAACGATCTAGAACAACTACAGGTTCGTCAATTATCTGAGAGTAGGGGAGTAAAATTTGATAGTATTTTTAACGAGTTAAAATATTTTCATGTTTGTTTACCAGGATTACCGCCTTGTTTAGGGCATGACTTATTTGAAGGAATTGTTCCGTACGATTTTTGTTTGGCACTAGCGTATTTTGTAAATAACAAAAAATATTTCACTTTAAAATATTATAATAGGTATAGACAATATAAATAAAAATATAATCACATATCAAACAAAATACCACATCAAAAACTAGGAAAAAAATCGATAGGTACAGCAAGTGAAAACTGGTGTCTAATGCAATATTTTCCTTTAATTGTCTTTCCTAAAATTTCAGATTTTTCTGATCCAGTGTGGAAAATGATTCTTATTTTACGACAGATTATAGAACTAGTATGTGCTTATAGTATATCTCTTGCACAAACTGCTTATTTAGACTCGTTAATTCGAGATTACATAGAACTCAGAATATTTAATTTTCCACAAATAGAATTACGTCCCAAACTTCATTTTCTAACTCATTACGGAAGTTTGATTCGAAAATTTGGTCCGTTAATACACTTATGGACAATGCATTTTGAGCGAAAACATCGTTATTTTAAAAATATTATTCGGCATAGTCCAAATTTTAAAAATATTACACAAATGCTTACTGAACGAAATCAGTTACTACAATGTTACCAACTTCAGGGCTTAATTTTCAATAATGAGTTGTTTCTTAGTACTAATTTGATACCATTTATATTACATAACACTGACTTCACAGATACTTTGAAAAATGGTATTAAAGAATGTTTAAATATTACTTGTGATTCTTATCTGAATAATTTATATTGTACAAAAAACATTATGTATTTAGGAATAAAATATTCTACAAATATGTTAGTTATTTCTAATTTTAACTCTATTTCAAATACAATTACGGCAATTTTAATATCTAATATACTTGTTGATAAAACTACTAATTTATTTTATTTTATTGGAAATAACATATTTCTAGAATATATAAATGAAATAGGTTCATATAAATTAAAAAACGATGAGCAATAGTTAGTATGTATGCCATACACGAAATTACAAGTGAGCGAGCCATTAGAAATGCATTTAATAGGCACCGAATATTGTGTAGTTCTAAAAAGAGAAATATTATATACATTTCTAGGGAATTAGTTTAAAATAGTTTTTATTATGTAATAGGAACGTCCAAAAATTTATCAGTTTTTATAAACCTCTAAGAAATTTTCAATAAAAAAGAAATGTTTTGGATCAAGCTTTGTAAAAAAAGTATACATCAGAAAGACTGAAAGTGTCCAAAATCTATATGTTAAATTCCATTTAATTTCAACTTGAGTGAGACACGGTATAATATTAATATTTTTAACAAAACTTGACGCAAAACATTACTTTTGACCACCTTAACTGTTTCATTGTCGATATTTTTTTTAATTTTGATTAAATCCTAATATATTTATTTTAATACAATAATTATAAATTTTTATCGGCAGCTCTTAAATTTGATGTTTTGTTCATTATAAATATTATGATATAAATATCAAAAACAAAAGATCGACTTATTTCCATCACTACTACATATATTTAGATGCCTGTAATCAAAGTTTGGAGTGAAGATAGAAAAATAAAAGTGTGTGTCGTAGTAAAGACATACTCTATTGAAGACGTATTACGAGCAGCGGCAGAAAAATGCCTTTCAGGAACTAAGTTATTTCTTTTGGATGGGACACTTATAGATGAAGATGCTTTATTGGAGGCTTTTCATTCAGAAATATTTTTTATCACGCATAGTAATACATTACAAGAAGATACTTCCAGTGCATCAGATATCTGTTCAGATATTTTGACTTGAAGTAATTCACAAGAGACAAATATCTACTGGGCCCAAAATATGTCTATTTCATTTAATAGATTGTCAGAGGATGATATTAAGCAATTGGAAAGTCAAAATAAAGTTAAAACTACTACCTTGATTAATTTGATTAGAATTGTAGTAGATGACATTTTTAAATTTACAAAAACACCTGGTCGCCGCAATTTAAGAGTACTGGCAAAACGTTTATGTGAGAAATATGTAAAATTGCTCGATACAGACGACGACGGTATTCTCATAGGTGAAGGATACAATTCTGTATTTAAGAAATTAGAAGACCACCTAAATTACAGAAAGCGACCTCATACACTCTAAAAAATTTGCGGAGTAATAATGAGATTGAGTAAGTGGTTAAAATATTTAGTGTTAATGTAACACATTTTATGTTGTTACATTAACACCACATGATTTGGTAAACTAAATTTGTGTTAAATCTTTGTTGGAGTAAAATATATTATTTGCGTTGTTGCCATGCTATATTATACTACTATGTATTACCGCATAATAAAATTATTTTTGTTAATATTTTTTATAAGATTAGTGTCCAGAATTGTAAATAATGTTTCTGTGTTGCTAAACTTTTCATTTTGAATAATCTATAAAATATATGTATATATCTTAGTAAAAAATATTGCAACGTCTCTTAAAGTAACACATATCTGTGTAATATTTGTCCCTTAGTCGTGGTAGAAATATTATTCTAGCTATGTTAATTTATAATTTTTACTCCACTTGGAGTCAATTTTACTCCGTTGTTGTGTTAAGTACTTCATTTATTATTCGGCGGCGTACAAGAGCTGCAGTGTTCCGATGCGATGTGATCTATTGGAATATGTTTAGTTTGGCTTTAGTGAATATGGAAGAACAACCTAGTGTCTATTTTGTTACTGTGCAGTGGAACGAAGAAAAGAAGTGGTGCAAATTATTTAATTTAAGTTATGAGGACATTATTACAACAGGTAAGAATCAGTATTAAATTACAAACATATACCATAATATTGAAAGACACATGTACGAAATTGTATTTAAAATTTTACAAGTATTGCACAATATTAAGTAATCACGCATTAAAATAGTATTAAAGAAAAACAGTTCAAGATGATTCGAATGTTCATTAGTAACTAATTTTGCAAAAAACCTCATATTTGTTATATATGTAAGTTAGATCATCCATTCCCATAGGAACTGCTGATCCAAACAAGATCCCCTTACAGTATTTTTCCACTATATTATATTTTGTAATTATAAGCATTTTTAACATAATTTCATTTTGTATTATTTTAGTTAGTCATAGTTGAGAGACTGTAGTGTAAACTTGAATTAAATATTGTATCTAATCTTCCGTTGTAATTCAAATAAAATAAATTTTTTTCTTAATCGTCGAACCCGATTATTTAACTGGCGCAGTCGGTAGGATTCCCAAACGCGATTACAAAATAAATTATTGTGCGTGTTTCGTTTTAACGATTTGTTGGAAATCCTGAACTACAGCGGAAACGTCGTCGAGACTCTACACTGCACGAGAGAACATCGTGACCCAGAGATCTCCTGAGGCCCTGCTGAACACAGAGCTCCAGACACCGACAC